>SNQJ01S0103273.1:16207-30503 GCA_010110895.2 Picea sitchensis
GGTGAACTTTTTGTGTCTCAAGGAAAGTATGCAAGGGAGATACTGGGTAAGTTTCACATGGAAGGCTACAAACCCATGGATACTCCTCTTCCAGGAAACTAGAGGAAAGAGGATGCTACTTCTGGAGAGGTATTGGATGCTACTGTCTATCGACAGTTAGTGGGTTCACTAATGTATTTAGTGAACACGAGACCAGACATTTGCTATGCGGTTAACCAACTAAGTCAAGCGATGATTAAGCCTACCAAACTCTTTTGGAAGGAAGGTAAGCATGTCCTAATATATCTGAAGGACACATATGAGTATGGATTATGGTACAGACAGACAGATGAGGTGAAGTTGCATGGATTCATGGATGCAGATTGGGCGACCAGCCCAATGGACAGAAAGAGCACATCAGGGGGGATCTTTAGTATCGGTTCTACAACTATTTCTTGTTACAGTAGGAAACAAAGATTCATGGCACTCAGTTCAACAGAAGCATAATACATGGAAGCGAGTCAAGCTTCATGCGAGGATATCTGGATGAGAAAGATCTTGGTTGGTTTGTTTGGTTCTCATTTAGATCCAATAGTGATTCATTGTGATAATCAGAGTTGCATTAAACTCTCGATTAATCCTATGTTTCATGATAGATCTAAGCATATAGATATCTGGTATCATCATCTCATAGATTGTGTGCAACAAAAGATCAGGATGCAGACATTCTGACGAAGGCGCTCACCAGGAGAAAATTTGAATAGCATAGAGACAGGATTGGTGTGAAGGATAATCCCTTTCTTGTTGAGAGGGAGTGTTGAAAAGTCAACAAGAAACATGTGTCTAATTTACTTTTCCCTTAAATAAATTGGACAATAAATACTAATCTATTATCTCATAATTACTTGAAATAATTAACTGAAATGGAAAATCAGTTAACTATGGGAAATTCGAGTTCAAAGGTTGGTTGGTAAGCCATGGAGGTGACTTGAAGTTGTAACAGAGTTATAAGTGTAGTTATGAGAGTTGTGAAGTAGTTTAACTCAGTTAAGTGAGTTAATCCCAGTTGTACTAGTTGTAACTAAACTTGCACTAGTGAGAGTTCAGTGAATTAATTATTAATTAATTCACAATCAATGAACTCACATGCAACTGAAGATTTGCCACGGTTAACTACATGCATGTCAGATCCAGTGGAGACCTAGTTCAGATAACAGGTGAAAGGGATAGTTTGGCTATCAATTGTGATTTGAGTGAAGTGCACTCATGCAATCACACATGCAATGGATATGCTTATGAGCATGTGCAAACTAGGAAATTCAAATTCATTGTGAGAATTCTATTTGCAAGGATTGTGCAGAGGAGGCAGGATGTCTGGAGACAGAATATTGGCACATGTTTTTGTTGAGTTTTGTATGACAATGTGAGACAATTGTATTGTACTGAGAGATTTTGGATTAGAGTTTTGTATGAGATTGTTTCATGATACATGATATACATAATATATCATAGTGGGGTTTTTATCTTTATGCTTTCCTAGAAAAAATTGTGTGTTATGTGTTCTTGATATTTCACTTTGTGACCATGGTTTAATTTTCTGCAAGAATATTAGTAGAAGCGATTATGTATTTAACAATGGCATATCATTGTTAGATCAGGAGAATCGCATGAAATACTTAGTTTGTATTGAAAATTTATATAGTCCTTGTATAATAGGCTATCGGCCTTTCAAAGTTATGTTCATCTTTTTGCAACAAAACACCAACAATGGTGTGTTCTGAAGCAAAAGAAAACAAGATAAAATCTCTTGCAAAATTTGGGTTGGCCAACGCTGGAGATTTGGTCAGTGCCACTTTAGTATATTAAAAAGACTTCGTAGATTCAGGATTCCATTTTATTTCATTTCCTTTCCTTATCATATTTGTGATATACTTTATGATTTCAGCCAAGTTAGGAATAAACCTTCTCAAAAAATTCACTTTTCCTAGGAAATTTTGTACTTCCTTCTTGCTCCTAAGTGTGCCAATCTTCAAAATTTATTCCAATCTACTAGGGTATATATTTATCCCTTCCGTCGAAATGTTGTGTCCAAGTAATTTTCCTTCTTGCATTCCAAAATTTGACTTTTTAAGATTCAATGAGATACCAAACTTTCTACATTTTTGGAAAACCCTTCTTAGATGTTTGAGATGTTGACCATCAGAATCTGAAAAAACAATAATATCATCTAAGTAAATAAAAATAAACCTATATTTCTCATTGACAAAGCTATGTCCATTTCCCTTTGGAAATTTTCCCTTGCATTCATAATCCCAAAAGGAATTTTTGCATACATGAAGGTGCCCCAAGGTGTTGTAAAAGTTGTCTTCTCTTGGTCATCAGGATGCACCATGATTTGGTTGTATATAGATAAACCATCAAGCATTGATATCTTCTAAGATCCAACCACCTTATGTAGGATGTAATCCATCTTAGGAAGTGGATAACTGTCCTTGAGAGACACCCTGTTTAGATTCTGAAAGTCTACACACAACCTGATCTCACCACTTTTTTTCTTGACAGGCACTAGGTTAGCCACCCACTTGGAAAATATTAAGGACACTATAATTTTGGCATCAAACAACTTCCTTACCTCCTTTTCAATCAATGGAAACAACATAGGGTTTATTATTCTCAACTTTTGCTTGAAAGGTTTAAGATCATCTTTGGTTGGAATTACATGTTGAATTACTTTAGTATCACAGACCTTTAAATATTCATAACTCCATGTAAAGACATCATGGAAAAAATTCATTAGGATGATACACCTCTATTTAATTTATGGACTAAGTGTTTTGGACAGTTTGATGATCTTGGGATCCTTCTGAGTCCCAATGTTACAATCTTCTATGTCCTCGTCATTTGTAGTGATTTTAGGATTTCTAGCTACATCGATGTTGTCAAAAATATTTTCCAATGGGACCAGGACTTTGGGAATAATGTTATTTTTTAGCTGAACTATATCTCTCCCATAAATATGATTTTGAAAAAAAATCATCATTGTTTAACACAACTACATATTCATTCTATTCACAAAAACACTCATCATCAATATTTGAATTAACAAATTCATCAGTCATCTAAATGAATCTTTCTACTTGTTTGTCATATTCAAACATTTTCCAATATTTAATGTTGTCAAGTACTGCTGGCCTATGCTTGACCTCAATTTCATACTTTTTACTTGGAAAAATTGGAATTTTGAACATAGAAGTTGAAGTAGCTAAAGCATCTGCAATTTGACTTTGCCCCCTAGGAATCACTAATAAATTGTATTCTAAAAATTCTTTAAGAATATCAAGTACTATATTCCTATATTCCCTCAATATAGGATGCTTGGACTGATATATACCCTTGACATGATTTATGACAAGCTCATAATCTCCATGTACAACTATCCTCCTAGCACCCAATTCTTTTAAAGTCTTCAATCCCAAGTTCAGTGCCCCATATTCAACCATGTTATTGGTTCAATCAAAATCAAGTTTGTAAGAACATATTTTTGTACCTATCTTGGGAGGGTTAATCCACACACCAGATCCTGCTCCTTCTCTTCTAGCAGATCCATCAAATCTTGTGTTCCACATCTCATCCTCTGCACTATTTTACTGATTTTTAATTTCCTCCGTTTGATGATTAAATTTGTCTTTGATGACCATGATAGTCGTTGGATACTCCTCTTAAAAAATCAATTTATTATAGAAAATAGAGGAACCAACCTTAGTATCTATAGAGTAAATGGGATGGTTGTTTGGTTGATTTTTTCTCCTCACCCTGTACTTGAGAAACAATTCTCTATACAACCTCATTTCTTGGCCAAAAATAAGGATAATAACATATGACATATCCATTTTCAAAGTCCCTTTCAACTTTGCAGCCCAAGATCTAGATAACAACATGTCAAATTTGAGACAATGATACAACTAGATCTTTGATTAAACTCAATCATTTCACCTTCCTTGAGTCAAAATAGATAAGATCATTGTAAGGTCTTGTAATATCTAGGCCCAACTCATCCATGACTACCTTAGGCATCAGATTATGTGATAGTCCTGAATCTAATATGGAATTATGTAAGGTCATGTCATGAATTTTAAGACTAACATAAAAAGTACAGACATCATCAACATTGCCATTCTCCTCCACACGTGGGACAAACAAGATAGTAGGGTGATCATCTTGCACAATCAAAATGTAAGGGGATTCTTCCATTTTGAACATTTTAATGATCTGATTTCTATGTTCACCATTCTTAATCAACTCATTAAATGGAACACATCTTTTTATTTTATCCATTTCACTTTCAAAATTAAAAGGATATGGGGATGTTTCTACCTCTTTGATGACTGCTTCCTTTCTTGCTTCGAGTATCTTTTTTGGGGGTTCTTCTTTGAATTTTCCTTTCTCCATTGCATCCTTTGTTGAATTGTCTTTCTTAGGTTGGCTTGAAGAAGGTGTATTTATCTTAATTTCCCTTGTAGGATTTGTCTTTAGGGGATTTGCAGGCACCTTTTTGCTTAAGAGGTTGTATTGTTTCTGAAATTGCATAATCACATTTTGAACTCCCTTCTTATACTCTTCTGTTTCCATTGACAATATACCATCATTATCCTGCATAAACTTATTATTTGCATCCATAAATTGATCATGTTCTTCTTTAGTTAAGAACACTTTTGTTTCTGTATCATCACAAAAATGCATATTGTCTTCAATTGTTTGATCAAAATATTCATTTACATAGTTGTTTTGGAAAGGAGGTTTTATTTTTTGATCACCTTGATTTCTCTGGTCTCTTTGCCTGATCTGTGGGATTGGAGATCTTCTAAAATTTGATTTATGGGATGAAAATCAGTTTGATCTATGGTGGTAGGATTATTATCCAAGGACATTCTTTCCATGGATCTTTCCATAGTTTTCATCATCAAATCAAATTTCTCATCTGATGATTGAGAAGTTGAGGGTTGTGATTCTCCTTGGACCTTCTTCACATCTCTGTCAGGATTATGTTTGATCTTCCCTGATGCCATCAAATTTATCTCTACTTCAATTGCATCACTCATAATATCATCTAATTTATTGGATCTTCGTTCTCTTAAAAAAAAGGCAAATTTATTGTCAAAAGAATCATCATATTGAAGTTGGGCAGCTCCAGGAGGAGGTTTTAATTCAGTAGGAATTGAATTGTAAACTTTCATAAATCTCGTTGAAAACTCTTGTACTGTTTCATTTGGTGATATTTTTATGTTATTGTATTGAGCTAGCAACTGAAGAGGATTATTTTTGTCACCCCACCTTGCAAGGAAAAGTGTTTCTAAAGTTGCGAAATCAGGGATGCTTGCTGCAGGAAGAGCTTTAAACCACTTTCTAAATTCTCCTAAAAGACTTTGTGCGAACATCATGAGTTTTGCATCCTCGTGATATACCTCCTATGGGTCAACAAAATCATTGAACCAATCTAAGGGTCTTTGGGCTGATACATTCTCTTCAACATCGAATGATCTGATTCTCTGATTATAATTTTGGGTTAAATCATGCAACTGGGCAGGGAAGGCAAGAGGACCAAATCTGGCTACCATAGCTCTAGGAGGATTTTGGGCTATCTGAATAGTTCGAGTGGGGATAGTCTGAATAAGAATAGTCTGAATGGGGACAGTAAGAATCAAAGCTTGAGATTTATTCTCATGAAAGATAATTTCATTCAAATTAGATTCTGATCTAGATCTGAACAAGGTTTGTTCAAATTGAAAATCAAAATCAAGGTCATCGATACTTTTTACCCCATCTTTGGGTGAAGATAGATTTATGTCCAAGAAAAAGAATGGCTTAACTGTCTTTTCTTTTATTTTGTGTAAGTGTTTCTCAGGATCAGACATAGATGTTGTGGGTTCTGGATCAGGGTTGCTTCTAGTGTAAATTCTCTTAGAAGCCAGGATTTCTTATTTTCTAAAAAAAAACATTATGCTACTGATCTTATTAAATGAAGTCACTAGGGTAAGAATAGTTCATCCAAAAAAGGTGTTTGATTCATTTTTACCCTCAAGAATCAAATCTAAATCTTTAAGTCGTTATTTTCCAGGGAAAATTTTCAATTTTGTCCCTGGAAACAATGCCAAAATGTTAACGCTAAGTAAATTGTTGGACTGAAGAAACAATCTACAAAGGTAACCTACAAACCAAGTTTAAGACTGGAAACTAGCCTTTCTAATCTAGAGAGGGATTTCTCTGAGAATTGATCTCTAATAGATGGGTTTCTTTGAATTGATGGTTAGATTTACAATTTTGAGATAGTTTTTCAAGATTTGATGGAAAAAAGGTATAGTATTTTTAGGGCTATGGAGTCAATCCCTGAAAACAAAAGAAAACAATGCTTGGTAGATAGAACGCCTAAGAGGAACAAAGGCTAAATAAGGTGATGAACTTCAATGTTGAGTTTGATTATGTAGGGTGAAAGAATAAAAGAAACACATAATAGAATCAGAGCATCATAAAGGATGAATTCTGACCTTAGTTAAGAAGATAGACAAAATTTAAGTCAGTTAAGTCTAGAGCACCATTAGATGAATTTTGGACTTTTAATTTACCAATTTAAGGAGAAGAAAAGTGTAGATAAAAATAAGTACACAAGGAATACATACAAAGAAGAGTACAATCTTCAAATCACTACCATTAGAATCTTTTCCATAAGGAATTCAAGAATTCTGAATTTGTATTTCCTTTAGATTCAGAAAATTACATTGAGGATCAAAATGCCTATACTTATGCCTGCCCTTTTTACATCAAAATAGTCCATATATATAGAAAAATAAATCGACACTTAGTTGCTAAGAGTATAACTACTATCTCCTAAAGTTATGGATATGGTTGTTTTCAAAATGAACAACCTCTATAAAATTTACCAAAAATAGGAAACTTGATTTGCCAATCATAACCTAACTGAAATTTCATTTACAATCATAAATTATTGAGCGAATTTCAACCATATGGTTTTGATGAGTCATCATGTGTGTCATTGGACAACACTGTCACCTTTGCATAGTAAATTTTGGTTTATACTGCGCAAGTGTTGGTTGTGGTATTTGCACAGTGATTTCACGCAACGGATCTTCATGCTGAGGCTGCTCGTGCCAATCCAGTTGGCATCAAAGGCTGGGATTATTCAGTTTGTCCTTATCTTGTTTATCCAATTTCACTTTTAGTCGTAAGGTCCTGTTTTCCTTTCTTAATGAGAATTTTTGTCTCTTTAAACTTGTCACCTGTCTCAACAAAGCCACATTCCTCTTCAATTTTTATTGAGCATCAAAGATGGTTGCACATGCATTGTCTATAAATGATTTGTATTTCTTGTAATGTTTCATGATTCCTTCCTATGATATTCTTTTTTCCTCCCCAAGCTTAAAGTTCTCATCTTGAGATTCTCTTAGCTTCTTTTTCAACCATTTTATATTCTTTTCTCCTCATGTTGGTGAGGTAGGATATCTCTGGCCTGCTTTACTTTGTGGTGTTTGTGCTTCAAAATTTATTTCTGTTAGCTTCCTCTTCAATTCTTTATTCTCCTGATAAAGTTGGACTATAATATGTTGATCTTTCTTGAGTTTTTGTTTCACCTCCTTGATATCTGCATCTTTCTCACCTAGTTACACTTGTTCCTCATCAATCTCCTGGGCTACACATTCAACAAAATCTGTCTAACTTATGGGTATGGGAAACCTCCTAGAAGAGGACCTGGTGCGTGGTTTATTGGGATCTTTTGCCTCACCAGTTTCATCAGTGAATCTAGTTTGTTTCTTTTATTTGAGGTTGTATGACTGAGTGATGAATTTCAATTTATTTTCCTTTTCCCCTTTCAACAACACCACCTCCTTTTACCCCTGAACTATGAAATAATGATATCTCAACAGAAAAGGGAGTATATCCTTTAGGATCTAGGGAAATGTTTGTTGAAATCAATAAGGAACCCCAATCCCTGTTTAATTTTCCAAGCTCCTCAACCACTAACAACTTTATCAAGGAAAAATGGAATAGGATACTTTGTGGCTTGTCAGCTTTGGCTTGGACATTGTCTGCCATTTTTGCCAGACTTCTACATTGGAAGAAAGGTAAGTTTAAGGGACTTCTCCTTGTGAATGAATAACGAGCCTAATGTGGTATTGATGTACCTTTTCAAACCTACCCTCATAAGTAAAGTATTTCCGGATTATCCTCAGAAGCTTCTCAAAAGGTTCCAAAAGATATTCACTAGGAATGTTGGCACCAATCTTCTGATTTTTGTATTCAGGCTTGAGAAAATCAATATAACATGAAGTATATAATGGGATACCTTTAAACCATTTTTCACCCTGCATAGGAATCTTCGTCGCTGCTAATATGGTTTCCTATGACACTTGGAAAGTGATCCATGCAATAGTTGCATTGACACCATTAAAATTGAGCGCAAAATGCTTGGTTAGCTGCACGTTATACCTTTGAATATTTTCATAGAATATTATGTATCCGACTTGTTTAAAGGACACTCTCATCATCGGGCCTACGTTAACCAACTTTAAATTTTGTGGCTCTAACCTCATGACTTTCTAGCTTCTTACATTCTTTCTTTTTCATTGAGGATTTGTCATGGTGCTGGTATATGTCAACTTTGTGTAAACTGCAGGTGCGCAATAATAGATTGTAAAAACCTCTATGCAACGAAAAAGAGAACAATAACCTTTGACAACAAACAAGAGAAATGACCTCTGTGCAACAAATGAGAATAGTGACTTTTGCACAGTGCCCAGGAACAGGTAGCAACATAAAACTCTGCGCAACAAATAAATTAGCGACAAAAAACTCAACGCAACAGAAAACTTGATGTAGTAATAAACAACAACGAAAACCTCAGCGCAACAATAAACAATAGTAGAAAACTCTGCGCAACAATAAGTAGCAAGAGTTTAGCTCAAAACAAAGAATTTTGATTATGTGAAAAAAAACTCGTTCTAGAAGCTAATTTGCAATAGGCTCCAAGAAAGGCTCTTGAACAATGATTGAAATAAATGGAGGATACACATAAAAAACAAAGAGGTAGATTTATGTAGTGACTAGAAGCACATAGTATTTGCATAGAAGAGGGATTTGAAGCTTATTGGAAAAGATATGGATGACGCACAAGTATTGAAGGTGATGGAGAAAAACAAAACGTGGCCAATATTTATGCTTAAATGGATAAGGAATGAAATTATGAAAAGGGAAGGAATATCCATAGCAACAAGACGTTTTAAGGAAATTTAAAGATTTGTGCAATAAACTTGCGCAGTGGGTACACCTTTGAAGTCTGCAATGGTACAAATGATATGGAGTCCCATGATTGTTCCCCTTTCTAACCTCATGATTAGGTAATGATTAGCCATAATATATTTTGACATGAAATTCACCCTAACCATTTGATTCTCCCTTGGTACATAATTTCCCACTTTTTAACATGACTTGAGACTTAGGAAAGTAAACCTTTACAACTTGGACATGATGAAATTTACACTCTTGGGTTTTTTGCCTTTGTGGTAGTGTTTTATGAAAAAGACAATACACCCTTTAAACAAGATTATGGCTAAACCCCTTATGGACATTTCAAGCCATTCTCTATTTGATCATTGACTTCATAAACCTTGACACACTAACTATGACTCATCTAGGAATGCCTTTATTTTCCCAAGATCATAGCATGACTTTGAAATTTTTTGGACAAATCTCTAACTCTAGCTATAAAAATCATGGTNCCATTCTCTATTTGATCATTGACTTCATAAACCTTGACACACTAACTATGACTCATCTAGGAATGCCTTTATTTTCCCAAGATCATAGCATGACTTTGAAATTTTTTGGACAAATCTCTAACTCTAGCTATAAAAATCATGGTGCTAACATGCTATAGATTTTGTAGCTTTGTGTGAAAAATGGTTACAAGAATAGCATAAACCAATAAAAATAGTTCAATACCTAGATGTAGGGGATCTTCTGAATGGTGTCGGTCGTTTGAATCCTTCTTCTTCTTGAGATGTTCCTGGTTGTTAATTCTGTGTCTTGAATATTCTACGTGGTCTAGTTCCTCTGTGATTTTCTTCTTGAGTCTTCATGTATTCCTCTTTCTTGATAGTTCATTTGACTATTTATGCATAACTACTTTGTTTTGCGTCTTGTTATGTTGTCTTGGAGATTGAACCTTTCTCAATCTGCATCTAGTTGTATCCTACCCCAGACCTATCATAGTATGTCCTTTGACTATTGATGATCTCATCCAATATATTGGTGTTATTCTGCTGCATATCTTTCTTCTAGAGATATTTTCTTAAGGTGAATATTTCTGCTTCCAAGCTTTCAATCATCTTCTCCTTATCTTCTAACTAATTTTGAGTGTTTATTCAATCCTTTTGTCTTCTTCTACCTGTATTTTTAAATTCATGATTATATTCTCGATTTCTTTTGAGTTGGAATTTTTAGATCCTTCTTTCTTCTTTAATTCTACCTTGAGTGACTTGTTTTTCTTTCTTTTTTTCCCTAGTTCTTCTAAGGAACTGATTAATTCTTCTATGAGATTGACTTTGTCTTCTTCTTAAAAATCCTCTTCATCATCATCTACTACCATGATGAGTACTCTTTATGAATCATTTCCATTGTCATCATCCTCTTCTGATGAGGAGCTATCTTCCTTTGAGTAAAATAATTTCTTTAAGAATTTCTTTTTGTTCCTTCTCTTGTCTCCTTTTTTATTTTTATTTTTCTTCTTAGGATATTCTTCTTCATTTCTACCTTTATTCTTAGCATAAGTAAATTTAGAAGAAAAATGACCAATACCATCATAATTAAACATTTCAATGGAAGCATACCTTTGTACTTGTCGATTCCTCTTTTTAACTTCTTTATGAAGTTTTCCACTTCTTCATCTTCCTATGAATCATCGTTGCAACTACAATCTGGTTTTGAATTTTTCTTGTTTTTCTTCTTTGTCTTCTTGGATTCTTTGAAAATTTCTTCCTTCGTGTTTGTTTTCTCTTGTTCTATCCTCATTTCATAAGTTGTGAATATTTCTTGTAGTTCATCCATGCTCAAACCATCAAGATCTGTTCTTTCTTCCAGGGTTGATATCTTAGGATCAAATCTCATATGTAGATATCTTAGAACCTTTTGAATCACCATTGATTCATCAAATTCTTCTCCTAGATCTCTAATGGTGTTCATTGCTTCGTCATCTCGCAGAAAGTAGGTTGCAATGTCTTCATATTCCTTCATCTAGAATTTCTCAAACTTAGCTCTAAGGGTTTGAAGCTTATCTCCCTTGACTTTAGTATCTCCTTCGTAAAATTTTTGAAGTTTATCCCAAAGATTTGTTGCAGTATTGCAATGCTTAACTTTGAAAAATACTAAATCATACATACTACTAAGAATGGTTCCTTTAGCCTTTGTTTTGTTTTCACTAATTATTTTTCCATATTTTTTAGCTGGGGGAGTGGTTGGTGTTGCATATCTGTCTATTGTTGACTACCAAACATCAAATCCATATGCCTGTAAAAAGGTTTTCATCCTTTTATTCCAAAAGGAGTAGTTCTGACCATCAAACCTTGGTGCTCCAATCTTAGCGTATTACATGATCTCCTTCCAGTGGTTAAATTGTTTCTTGAAGGACCTTATTTGATACAAATTGTTGGAATACTTAGAGGGGGGGTGAATCAATATGAGCACTTTATTATCACTTTTAACCACACTATGTAATTATTAATTTCATCAGTAATATATCATCAATACATCATGAGTAGTATAAATCAACAGAGCATAATAGACATCCACAGAAACATGGTACACTCAAATTTACATGAAAACCCAAATGGGAGAAAACCATAGATTGTTTTTATATATATCAAAAGAATACATTCATTGGAAGCACCAACTTCCCAATTATACATCTACAATTGGAAGGAGGCTACAACCCTCTATTTACATGCTCCAACTTGAAGGAAGCTACAACTCGTTGAATTCTTTGGCTCCAACAAAAAGGAGGCTATAACCCTCAAATTCTTAGGCTCCAACTTGAAGGAATATCCAACTCCCTGTGTTCTTCGACACCAACAAGAAGGAGGATACGGCCCCCTTTCCTTTCCCCATCCTATCACCTTGAAACATAAATGTAGACCAAACTTTCACTACCACTTATACCATCACTGGTTATGATAATCAACCTATAATCAACCTGTCAATGTCACATCAACCTCTAACCTATCACTGTCACATCAATTTGTAACTAATCATCAACCTGTAACCTGTCATTGTACCTGTCACTATATATGTCATTGATATATCAACCAGATCTACTCATATATACCATATCAACATCAAGTATCCAAACCATGTACCAAAATGTACCTCAAACATGCATCATACCATATACCATAAGATATGCCTCAAATATTTGTGAATATCACAAATATGTGATTTTAATAATGAACCATAACAACTATATATAATGTAGCAATGATATGTATCAAGAATGTATCAATGACATCGAAGCATGGACCTCAACCATATGAAACTAGAAACCAAAAGGACCTCCAAGAAATGACTCAAGCATGTGCCATATCATCCATGATAAACACACATAAAAAGATACCTCTGATCCTGTAGACACTCTATTGTATCAGATGGTAGATGATTAAACCAACCTGGGAATTAACAATTTGGTACAAGCATCACTTCACACCATTTCACAAGTGTTTCATATATCTATGACTTCCTCCACCACTACCTGTAGATATCCATGATTTTCTCCACTATAGTCTATGTACATCGACACCCTTCTGACATGCAACCCACAAAGACCTCATAAACTAGGGTTACTCACATTTTTCTGCAACTTCGAGACTTTCATCTTTGAACTTCCTTCACACCCTGAGACTTTCTACCTCATACTCAACCTCGGATTTGCCAATAGACCAAAATTTATTCACAATATAGATAATCAATAGATATGTGTGTGAATGTACTTATGAAAGACTCCTTGAGGGGTATTTATACTTTTTTTAAGTAACTTCTTTCCTTACTTTAGGTGTTTCTTGTTACAACCAATTAACCCTTTCATTAATTGTCTCGTAACCATCTAGGGGATTCATAACCCATCTTTGGGGCTTCCAACTTCATGACCTCATAACTCCTCAACCGTGAGGAACCACATGACATACCACCTATCACTGGAAATGACATGATGAGTACTATTCATTTATGAATGGATTTACTATGTTTATGTTGTCGTTTATGTCCTTATTTCCTCGATCAAGTTTGCGTTCCATAACCACACCTCTAGGGTTTCTTGTATACTTCTTCAAAGCACCTTCCCATGAGGGCCATGCTTAGAGCTATGCCATAAGGGGACCAATTTGGAGACTTTTACAAATACACCCATCACTTCTGTTGACATCCATGATAACCACTGCTTGTTGACATCAATGACAACCAACTGTCCAACAATATAAATCCATATTTGGGTTATTTTGGGGTTGTTCACTCCTTCACTCTTACACTCATTCTTTTGGTTCTTCATTCATTGTTAGTCATTCATTCACTCTTACTCATTCATGTGCTCTTGGTATGGGAATGGAAATGAATGGATGGAGGTAGAGAGCCATTTCTATATGGTTGTGAGGAATCACTGATCATTTAAGGAGGGAATGAATGCTTGTGTTCTTAATATTGATGACAATTCGGAAATAATTATCCACAACTAATAATCCTTGGAGTTTATAGCATGGATATTTCTTGACCAGTAGCACTAGAGCCCTAGAGAGAAATGGAACATCCTAAGGGACTGGACAATAGAGTAAGGGGTTCATTTATTTTTGTTGTGTAGCCTGAAGGGGAAAGAGAGATAGAAATTAGGATTGTTGTGTGGTTGGGAAAACCTGAGATCTAGTTAGCCAAGTATTGTATGTCTTAAGTTTAGCCTAGGAACTTTACTTGTGGATTCATATACCTAGCTCAGGGGTGACCTGTTGTTGAGAATTGGAACAATAGTGTCTATTGTTGGGAGGAATGTCCTTGGCTTGTAGTCAGTTGGTGATGGTTTAATTAACTATAATTTACATTTGTGTTTTTTTCATAATTTATATTATGTTGTGTATATTTACCTCTAAGATGTATTTTTGTGTGCATGCTTGATGGTTATTGTTGTGCATGGCATATTGTTCATTTCTTTTATGTTGTAGCATGAATCTTGATTATTGCATGTGATTTTTTCATGCTTCTTTATTAATTAATTGTT
>SNQJ01S0103274.1:30522-49000 GCA_010110895.2 Picea sitchensis
AGGCTAAGTTAGAGTAGGCTAGGCTAGTATAGGCTAGAATAGACTAGGCTAGTCTAAAGTAAACTAGGCTAGAGTAAGCTAGGCTAGAGTAGGTTAGTGTAGGCTAGGTTAGGATAGGCTAGGCTAGGCTAGGCTAGAGTATGCTAGAGTACACTAGGCTAGACTAGGGTAGAGTATGTTAGGCTAGAGTAAGCTAGGTTGGACCATGCTAGAATATGTTAGGCTAGGCTAGATTATATAAGGCTAAACTATACAAGGTTAGACTAGACTAGATTAGGCTAGAATAGGCTAGGATATAGTAAGCTTAAGTAGAATAGACTAGACTAAACTATAGTAGGCTAGGGTAGAATAGACTGGAGTGGGAAAGAGTAAATTGGGATAGAGTAGCCTAGAGTAGGCTAGGCTAGACTAGGATAAACTAGAGTAGGCTAGGCTTGGGTAATCCATGTTGGCTAGGCTAGGTTATGCTAAGATAGGATAGGCTAGAATAGGCTTGCTAGGCTAGGCTAGACTAGAG
The DNA here is from genome assembly GCA_010110895.2 of Picea sitchensis. Lineage (NCBI taxonomy): Eukaryota > Viridiplantae > Streptophyta > Pinopsida > Pinales > Pinaceae > Picea > Picea sitchensis. The sequence goes on from SNQJ01S0103274.1 coordinate 31,040, forward strand.
TAGGCTAGGATAAGCTAGGTTGGGCTAGGCTAGAGTAGGCTAGGCTAGGCTAAGCTAGGTTGGGCTAGGCTAGAGTAGGCTAGGATAAGCTAGGTTGAGCTAGGCTAGAGTAGGCTAAGCTAGGCTAAGGTAGAGTAACCTAGGCTAAGCTAAGAAAGTGTAGGCTAAGTTAGGTTGGGATAGGTTAGTGTAGGGTAAGGTAGAGTAAGATAGGTTAGTCTAGGATAGCCTAGGCTAAACTAGAATAAAGTAGGCTAGGCTAGGCTACACTAGAGTAGGATTTGATAGAGTAGGCTAGGCTAGATTAGGCTAGGCTAGAGTACGCTAATTTGGGGTAGGCTAGAATAGGCTAGGCTAGGTTAAGCTAGACTTGGCTAAGCTAGGATAGAGTAGGCTAGTATAGTTCAGGCTAGATTAGTCTAGGCTATGTTAAAGTAGGCTAGAATAGGCTAAGCTAGTCTAGGCTATGCCATGTTAGGGTACGCGAGGCTAGGATAGTTTAGGCTAGGCTAGAGTTAGCTAGGATAAGGTAGGATAGAGTAGACTAGGCTAGGCTAAAGTAGGCTAAGCTAGAGTTGGCTAAAGTAGGCTAGGCTAGTCTAGTGTAGAGTAAGCTAGGCTAGGATAAAGTAGGCTAGGATAGGATAAAGTAGGCTAGGCTAAAGTAGGATAGGATAAGCTAGGATAGGCTAGAGTAGGCTAAGCTAGAGTAAGCTAGCCTAGACTAGGATAGACTAGAGTAAGCTAGGTTAGAGTAGGTTAGGCTAGAGTATACAAGGATATAATAAGCTAGGTTAGAGTAGGCTAGAAAAGAGTAGGCTAGAGTAGGAAAGACTAGAGTGGGTTAGGCTAGAGCATGCTAGAGTATGTTGGGGTAGATTTAGATAGAATAAGGTTACAGTTGGCTATATTAGGTTAGGCTAAAGTAGGATAGAGTAGGCTATATTAGGTCAAACACCAATTTCCCTAGTGAGAGGTGGCAATTTCCATGGAGAAGCATTGATAGTGATAGTAAAATGATGGATGGGACCCCACTGCAATTATTGATTAAACAACACTGAATAGGTGGGGCTCAAATCCTAGTGATCAAACTCCTCCTCCAAATTTGGTCTATTTTTGTTGCCTAATATTTATCTTTATTGTGTCAGGTGGCCACTTTCTATGTTTATTCAATCTTGGTTTATATCTCGAGGATTATTTGACACTTTGTATAGGGAATGTACTATTATCAATTCTGATGTAGCCCCTATGGCCAATCTCTATGTTAATTCACTCTTGGTTTCAAGACCTAAGGTTATCTGAAACACTTTATATATAGCATGTATTATTATCAAATTTGATGTAGCCCCTATGACATATGCTAGATTCTAGGGTTTTTTTTCTTGTGGTGATTGCGACCTACTTTTTTAGTGTAAAATGTTGTGCGTATATCATTTATTAAAGGAAGTATTTTATTAAAAAATAGTTAAATTTACAAGGTAAATATCAACATCAACCTATATTTTTAGCATTAAAAGTTAATTTAAATCCACATTTCAAGGTTTGGTGACAGGCTAAGAGATGTTTGGTGGACTTGGACACATAGGGACTGACACAAAGAAAGAAGAAATTTGTGTATTTTGTACTTTTTATTAAACTTAATAGCTTTTCAACATTTTGACATATCAATAGTTTGTGAAAGAGAACAATGCATATTTTCTTTCCTACAATCCTTGATTTGAGCATTGTAGGATGGTGAGATCAAAACATTTGAAATGAACTTCAACAAGGAAGAATCAAGAAAATGCTTAGGGAACATGCTCTAGTGATGAGATTTGGCAAATGATTAACAAACAAGATTCAACATAACAAGGGCATCGTTTGGGTTGGCCTAGGATTTAATATTTATGTAGTGCTTTAAAAAAAATTCACATGATCTTATATTTGACTCTTAACTCTAGACTCTTGACATGGGACAAGGATCTTTGTTCATTTTGGTTCGTAAATAATATTTTCATGACAAGGTCCATGACAATTTTGAATCTTGATACATGATGATTGATTGATCGTAATCATATGATATACTTTGATAAGCTGTGTTTGCATTATGTTTAGTCTAGTCTCTCATGTCTAATATAAATCCAATTCATTTATTATTCAAAAATCTATATTTTTTGTAATTTTAATACCTCTAGTCATTTTCGGGTTGACTTACGAGTTTTTTAAAACCATATAGTTAAATTTGATTCTTCATAAAAAATGAGTCTCATGTCAAATCAGGTATAATGGCTTTCATGGTCACTTTATATTGATAGCGTATAAAATTTGCAACCAATGTAACATATTTAAATGTTGAAGTTAGGAGTAAGGTGGTAAACCACCTTAACCACTTAGGAATGTGTGAGAAAGAAATGTATCACTACAACATTAATAAAAAAAAAGCCATCTTTATTATGCCACTTACAAGGGCTAGACATACAAGAGAGACTCATTGTTAAATGCCTCATTAACCATGAGATCAAAGAGAGTCACCACAACCTATTTTGGGACTTGAGAATCTCCCTTTCCACTTTTTTCCACTACCCCAGCTAGAGATGCCTTTCTCCCTTCATGAAGGAAATATTTGAGCACATGTCTTAGTGTCCACATGCCCTATATTAGATTAAGGCCTTCAAGAGGATCACCTCGTAGTTACTATCTGCCTTATCTAATTAAGGAAACAAGTAGCATACAAATATCCATGATGCCTTTGTCTCCAAATTTCTATGATCACAGGATTCCATTCAAAACTCCCTCGACCCCGAAGAGGTCAACCAACCTCCTTGTGACCCATGAGGTGTTGTTGGTCCAAGACATAATGTGTACACCACTAGACCAATAAATATATCAACACCATGCAGCCACAGAGGAAATGTTTCACGTCCAATACACTACTCCTCATATTTGTGCAAGTAATCAGGCTTTTGTTCGGAGTTTCTTCCCTATGACCTTGGATGTTAAGAGACTTGGTCCTCCTCACTCCTACACTCCCCCTAGGCTCTTGTGGTTGAGCCCTCTCACGGATGACCTTTCTTGGGAAGATGTCATCCCAACAATGCATTCGGCCCTTTCATAGTTATTGATTGGCTCAATGAGGGAGATGTGGATATCCTTACTCGCCCTTGCCAACTAGCTCTTGCTTCAACAAGCCTTGAAATATTCTCTTATGTTCAACGCTAAGACTCTATAGTGTCTAACATATTTCTTTCACTTGCACCTTATTTTATATCTTCTCTCAGCAAAACATTTATCTTTTCCCTCAACATTTGATTTAGGAATTTAGGATTTAACTAGACACTTAATTTTTTTTATCTTTCATTGCTTTCGATGTTGACCTAAGAGTTTTTTTCACACTAGGACTTTGTAAATATGTACTCTTTTAGTCTCATTGACTTACTTTTATAGTCATTTGTTGGATATTAACAAAATTATCTTATCTTATCTCTCCACAATCATATTTACAAATGATTATTTGCCCCTTTAATTGTTGCAAAAATACCATTCTTCATCATAATGTCAATAAAAATATTTTTTATCATAATGTCAATAAAAATATTTTTTAAGTACATTGTTCAGAACAGACAATCTGAACTCCTTCAAATATTTATATTTTACAATTATAATGATACATATATAAAATGCAGTGTAACAAAAATGAAATATAGAGAAAGGGCATGGGAATGTTTGAATAAAAGTAGTTGGATACTAAAACAAAACCATTTAAAATGAAAACGTCACTATTTCAACCAAAACATATGACAATTTCTCCACGACTTGAAAAAAAATCCTTCTTGTCAAAGAAAATGTGTTGGATTTCATATGCCCTTCGCTCTTCTTTGCACCCATCAATATTTTTTCATCAATTTTTCCAAACCACCTTGTCGCTTGCACATTCAATAATTGAAACTTCCATGCTTGGGCATTAGTCTCCATACATGACACAGAACACAGAGTGTCCACTGCATCTACAACGCTTTGTACCGGCACTTACAATACTGTTGGGGAGGCCTGAAAAGTATGGTTAGCAATCTCCTGCAATAAGAAGAAGAACATCAAATCCCATCATCATATCACAATACTGTTGTAAAACAAATAACTAATTTCTAGCAAAAAACTGAAACAAACTAAATCGGTAATAGCACAAACATGTTATGGGTCACCAAAAACATATCAAACAATTTTAAAAAAGAATTTGCAGTACCTAATTTGTCCAGTGTAGAGAACATATTATGATGCCAAATTTGAGCTAAATTTCCTAGCCTTTCCATGCCACTCAACAGTTAATAAACAAAGACCTGGTCTTTCCATGTCATTTGTCTATCTTTTCATAGAATTCAAAGACCAACTCAACAACCAAGATAGTTTCAATTCCTTTTGTTAAATGAATAGTCAATAAGCAACCCAAGGATGAATCAGAAGCCCCTTCCAGAAAAATCAGAAGCTCCATCCCAATCCTCTGGGAGGGAAAAACCCAGTACTCGAACAATAGAAAACAAAGTTCACAGGACAAAGTGTCCACATCAAGAAATTGTCACTTTGCAAATATAATCTTGCTTGGAATCATTTGCAAGACTAGACAAGCCACTGGCACCTGTACCTAAACATAGTTAACATTTAGCAAATCCACCACTCTCAAGTCATAACCGAACAAAGGCCTACAAGTAACTGACTAAATATTTACCTAATCCTTGAAAATCTATGATGAATTTTTTGAATTTCTAAAAATAATTTAAAAGTTGGAATTTTTATCATTGAGATGTACACCTGCCAAGTTTTTTCCATACAAAATTTATTTTATCCTATTTTTTTTCGTATTGTACTGAATCTGAATTCTAATTTGAACATGGTAACTGTGTTTGAACTTTGAATACCTAAAAAATGAGGGTAAATCAAACTTAGTTCCATCAACTGCATTTGACGTCAGTTTAACTAAACAACATTTTGCATTGCCCAATGAAATAACCCCAGTTCGCATCTTCACAATGCAGTAGTCTAAACGTTTTATCTTTTGGAGGTTTTCTGACAATTTTTTTTGTTTGATTTTGCTCGAAATCCAGTGATGAATGGTTGTATCTGCAGATTTGAGTGGCTAAATTTATATAATTCGGATGCCCCAAGTGTTTTTCATCACTCTGAATCCCTTTATGCATTCAAAAATGCAATTTAAACAATAAAAAATAACATTTTTTCCAAAATTTACATCGCCCGATTCCAACCAAAATGCCTAAAAAGTAGAACGTTTAACCAATGCCCTTTACAATTCCCGCCCAAGCCTATTGTGACTCCCCAGGCTTGTCATGTCAATCCATTATATTTCTACAAATCCAGGCATAACATTTAGAAAAGCCACCAACAATCCACCAAACAAACCAAGACCTGCATGTAAATGACTAAATATTAGCCGGATGTTCAAAAATTTAGGTTAATTTTTTTAATTTCTAGTACTTTAAAATTTTGCATTTTTTATCACTCAAATGTATACTGCTTAATGTTTACCATACTGGATTATTTTGATCCGTTTTTTTTCCATATCATACCAAATTTGAGTTTGAACTTGATAAGTATGTGTTTAAACACCTAAACAGTGAGGGGTAAATCARATTTAGTTCRGCCCACAGCATTTGACATCAATGCAAGTAAACAYTGTTTTACACTGGCAAATGAAATAACCCCAATTTCCCTGTTCTCAGTTCCCTCCCAAGCTCGTCATGACTCCCACCCAAGCCAATCGTGTCAATCTGCTCTATTGCTACCAATGCATGGATAAAATTAGCAAATMCACCAACAATACACCGCTCTCAAKCCCTAATCAAACCAAGACCTATAAGWAAATGACTAAATATTTCCCTAATWCTAGAAAATCTTGGTTGAACTTTTGAATTTTTAAAAAATTGCATTTTAATAACTGGGATGTTTACTACCACACTGTTTCCTCACCAATTTTTTAATCCAAATTTTTTCGATATCAAACTGAATTCGAATTCAAACTCAAACTTGGTAATTATGTGTTTGAAATTTGAATGCCTACAAAATGAGGGTAAATCTAAGATGAAGCTATATACATAACTAGTTTTTTTTTAAATTTGTTTCAGCAATTTTAATGTACATTTGTCCATCTCAAATCTCGTGGATGATTTTTTCATTCTGTCAAAATTACTCTAGGGTTTGGTTCGATTATTTTATGGATAGTAACGACCATTTGAAAATAATGATCAATGCTCTCTCCCAATAATCACAGAGCTTCAATTCAAGGTACATTTCCTCTCCATCCGTAGTCCTTTCATTTCAACTGTCCCATACCATCTTTCTTTTTGTTGATTTCAACCATCCCATTCATTTCAACGTTCATTCTGCCCTCAAAGACAAAACCTAGTCCTTTCATTTCCACAATCGTTGCCATCCATCCATGTCATACCACAACATAAGTTTAGTTTATCCATTCATGGGTGCAAGATTTTGTTCCAAGAAATTTAATTTTTTTATTCAAGAAAATTAATTTTATATTCAGAAAATTTAAATTTTTTTTTTTTTATTAATGCAGTGTAATTTCTCTATCAATAATTTTGAGTTTTAGCTTTTCATTTTTTATGTTCTATAAATATATAATATTTTATTAATATCTTATAGTTCAGATATGAGTTTGTTGTAACTTCATAACCTAATTTTTCTATTAATGTACTTCGTAACCTATCTGTCTTAAAATATTTTACAGTATGTTTTTAGATTCTATTAATATAGTTTAGTATAAAAAAAAATTAAATTAGTGTAGTTTAGTTTAATTTTAAAGGACCTTTTTTAAATTAAGTTTTTTATTAGTATAGTTTAGTTTAATTTATTTCTTTTAATAATCTTGGATTTAAAATAATCAATATTTTATTAATTTGTTAACTATATTTTATAGGCTAGAGTAGGCTAGACTAGAGCACTTAAGCTAGAGTAGGTTATTCTATGCTAGGGAGGGCTAGAGTAGGCTAGGCTAGCCCAGAGTAGGTCAGGCTAACCTAGACTAGGCTAGAATAAGTTATGATAGAGCAACCTAGAGTAGGCTAGAGTAACATAAACTAGACTAGAATAGGCTACAATAGGCTAGGCTAGAGTAGGTTAGCCTAGTGTAGTCTAGAGTAGGCTAGTCTACGATAGGCTAGGATAGAGTAGTACGCTAGATTAGGCCAAGCTAGAGTAAGTTAGGCTAGGCTAAGAAAGGTTAGAGTAGCCTAGGCTAAGCTAAGCTATGCTAGGCTAGGATAGAATAGACTATGCTAGTGTAGGTCAGGCTAGAGTAAGCTAGGTTAGAGTAGGCTAGGCTAGAGAAGGATAAAGTAGGGTAGGGTAGGTTAGGCTAGGCTAGGCTATACTAGGCTAAGCTAGAGTAGGTTGTTCTATAGGAATCTAGGCTAGGCTAGGTTGTTGGAGTAGGCTAGGTTAGGTTAGGTTACACTACGATAGAGTAGGCTAATCTAGAGTAGACAAGGCTAGGCTAGAGTAAGCTAAGCTAGAGAAGGTTAGGCTATGCTAAGTTGGGCTAGACTAGAGTAAGCTAAGTTAGGCTAGGCCAGGGTAGGGTAAGTAAGGTTAGGCTAAGCTAGGCTTGGCTAGTGTAGGTTGGTGTAGGAAAGGCTAGGTGAGGCTATAGTAGGCTAGGCTAAAGTGGGTTAGGATATGCTAGAGTAGGCTAAGCTAGAGTAAGCCAGGGTAGAGTAGGCTAGAGTATGATAGAGTACACTAGACTATATTAAGATAGAGTAGGCTAGACTATACTAGGCTAGAGTAGGCTAGGGTAGAGTAGACTGGAGTGGGATAGAGTAAGCTAGGCTAAAGTAGGCTAGAGTAGGCTAGGCTAGGCTAGGCTAGGCTAAAGTAGACTAGGCTAGGCTTAGGTAGGCTTGGGTAAGCTTGGTTATCTAGGCTAGGTTATACTATGCTAGGATAGGATTGAGTGGGCTTGGTTAGGCTAGGCTAGGCTTTGCTTGGCAAGGCTATGCTAGGTTAGGGTACGGTATAATAGAATAGGCTAGTTAGGCTAGGCTAATCTAGTCTAGAGTTGGCTAGGCTAGAGTAGGCTAAACTAGCACAGGGTACACTAGAGTGTATGTTAGGCTAGTCTAGGCTAAAGTAGACTAAGCTAAAGTAAGCTAGAGTAGGCTAATCTAGAGTAGACAAGGCTAGGCTAGAGTAAGCTAATCTAAAGCAGGCTAGGTTGGGCTAGTTTAGGCTAAGTTGGACTATACTAGAGTAGGCTAAGTTAGGCTAGGCTAGAGTAGGCAAGGCTAGGTTAGGCTACAGTCGGCTAGGCTAGGCTAGGCTAGGTGAGGCTATAATAGGCTAAGCTAAAGTGGGTTAGGGTAGGCTAGAGTAGGCTAAACTAGAGTAGGCTAGAGTATGCTAGAGTACATTAGGGTAGATTAAGATAGAGTAGGCTAGACTATACTAGGCTAGAGTAGGCTAGGGTAGAGTAGATTGGAGTGTGATAGAGTAAGTTAGGCTAAAGTAGGCTAGGCTAGGCTAGGATAAAGTAGGGTAGAGTAGGCTAGGCTAGGGTAGGCTAGGCTAAAGTAGGGTAGGCTAGGCTTAGGTAGGCTTGGGTAAACTTGGCTATCTAGGCTGGGTTATGCTAAGCTAGAATAGGCTTGAGTAGGCTTGGTTAGGCTAGGCTAGGCTTGGCTTGGCAAGGCTAGGTTAGAGTAAGCTAAGCTAGCTATGCTAGACTAAGTTAGTTTAGGCTAGGCTAGGATAAGTTAAGTTAGGCTAGGATAAGCTAGGTTAGGGTACGATATAGTAGAATAAGATAGGCTAGGATAGCTAGGCTTGTCTAGAGTAGGCTAAACTAGCACAGGGTAAGCTAGAGTGTACGCTAGTCTAGTCTATGATATAGTAGACTAAGCTAAAGTAGGCTAGAGTAGAATATGATAGAGTGTGTTGGGCTAGAGTAGGCTATACTAGACTAGGCTAGGCTAGAGTAGGCTATATTAGACTAGGCTAGGCTAGAGTAGTCTAAGCTAGAGTAGGCTATCCTAGAGTAGACTATAGCATGATAAAGTAGGGTAGAGTAGAATAGACTATACTAAGCTAGAGTAGGTTGTGCTAGAGTAGGCTAGATTGTTGGGGTAGGGTAGGCTAGCCTAAGCTAGACTGTTGGGGTAGGCTAGGCTAGGCTATGGTAGAGTAGGCTAAGATAGAGCAGACAAGGCTAAGCTATAGTAGGCTAAGTTAGGCTAGCCTAGGGTGGATTAGGGTAGGGTAGGCTAGGTTAGAGTAAGTCAGGCTAGAGTAGTCTAGGATAGGCTAGTGTAGGCTAGAGTAGGCTAGGGTAGACTAGACTAGAGTAGGGTAGGTTGGGATAGTTTAGGAGCTTATTCTGCACTTAGATTTCATTTATCAAAACCACCACCTCCATCAGCACTTAGATTTGATTTGTCAAAACCACCACATCCATCATACATCAGACTTGCAGTCTTTGCTTCATACATTGGAAAATCACATTCACACTATCAATCATAGAGGTTGTAGACTCATCACAAACAACATCGCTCCCGTAAAATTTTAGAGAGCGAACTAATCCATATGAAGTCCAGTAAATAGTAATTACCTTCATTTATGTTTCAGATACCGGTGATAATTAACTTGTTCAGATACCAATAGTAATTACCTTCATTTATGTTTCAGATACCAATGATAATTATTGAAACATTAACTTGTTCAGATACCTTCATTTTTGTTTCAGATACAGGTGATAATTACTGAAACATTAACTTGTTCAGATACCTTCATTTATGTTTCAGATACCAGTGATAATTATTGAAACCACTCTTTATATCCCACCTATTCATGCTCATGTCATGTGTTTATGTGATAGAGGAGGAAACAATTGGATTTGGATCATCCTCTATTGGGGAAAACATCTTCAAAGGAAGGGTGGTTGAGTTTCTCAAGGGTTACGGCTCTCTCTCAATGATGGCTTATTTATATTCCAAGTATATTTTACTATTATTTCCTTTGATAATTTATTCAACCATCCAATTCATTTCAGCGTTCTTTCTGTCCTCAAAGACAAACCCATTCATTTTACTCATAATTAGTTCTAGGAAATTTTATTTTTTTGTTCAAGAAAAATAATTTTTTATTCAGAAAATTTAAATTTTTTTTTTTTTTATCAATGTAGTTTAATTCCTCTATCAATGATTTTGAGTTTATAGGAAGTTAGTTTTTCATTTAGTTTATGTTCTATAAATATATAATTTTTTATTAATATCTTATCATTTATATATTAAATTATGATTTTATCAATATTTTGCAGCTTATATAGTTCAGATACGAGTTCGTTGTAACTTCATAACCTAATTTCTCTATTAATGTATGTTTTTAGATTGTATTAATGTAGTTTACTATATAAAAAAAATCAAATTAGTGTAGTTTAGTTTAACTCTAGATGAACTTTTTTAAATTAAGTTTTTTTATTAGTATAGTTTAGTTTAATTTAATTTTTTTAATAATCTTGAATTTAAAATAATCAATATTTTATTTATTTGTTAACTATATTTTATAGGCTAGAGTAGGCTAGGCTAGGCTAGGCTATGTTATAGCAGGCTAGAGTAGGCTATTCTATGCTAGGGAATCCTAGAGTAGGCTAAGCTAGCCTAGAGTAGGTTAGGGTAACGTAGACTAGGCTAGAATAAGTTATGATAGAGCAACCTAGAGTAGGCTAGAGTAGCATAAACTAGACTAGAATATGCTACAATAGGCTAGGCTAGGCTAGAGTAGTCTAGAGTAGGCTAGAGTAGGTTAGGCTAGGCTAGAGCACGATAGCTTAGTGCAGTCTAGAGTAGGTTAGGCTAGGCTAGAGTAGGCTAGTCTAGGATAGAGTAGGTTAGGTCAGGCTAGATTAGGTCAAGCTAGAGTAAGCTAGGTTAGGCTAAGAAAGGTTAGAGTAGCCTAGGCTAAGCTAAGCTATGTTATGATAGAATAGACTATGCTAGTGTAGGTCAAGCTAGAGTAAGCTAGGTTAGAGTAGGCTAGGCTAGAGTACATTGGGATAGAGTAGGCTAAAGTAGGCTAGAGTAGGCTAGGATAGGCTAAGCTAGAGTAGGCTAGAGTAGGATAAAGTAGGGTAGGGTAGGGTAGGCTAGGCTAGACTAGGTTGTTCTATAGTAATCTAGGCTAGGCTAGGTTGTTGGAGTATGCTAGGCTAGGCTAGGCCAGGTTAGGTTACGCTACAATAGAGTAGAATTATCTAGAGTAGACAAGGCTAGGCTAGAGTAAGCTAAGCTAGAGCAGGCTAGGTTGGGCTGGACTAGAGTAGGCTAAGTTAGGTTATGCTAGGGTAGGGTAAGCAAGGTTAGGCTAGAGTAGGCTTGGCTAGGTTAGGCTAGGCTAGTGTAGGTTGGTGCAGGCAAGGCTAGGCTAGGCTAGGCTAGGTGAGGCTATAGTAGGCTAGGCTAAAGTGGGTTAGGGTATGCTAGAGTAGGCTAAGCTAGAGTAAGCGAGAATAGAGTAGGCTAGAGTATGATAGAGTGCACTAGGCTAGATTAAGATAGAGTAGGCTAGACTATACTAGGCTAGAGTATGCTAGGGTAGAGTAGACTGGAGTGGGATAGAGTAAGCTAGACTAAAGTAGGCTAGAGTAGGCTAGGATAGGCTAGGCTTAGGTAGGCTTGGGTAAGCTTGGCTATCTAGGCTAGGTTATGCTTGAGTAGGCTTGGGTAAGCTTGGCTATCTAGGCTAGGTTATGCTTGAGTAGGCTAGGCTAGGCTTTGCTTGGAAAGGCTATGCTAGGTTAGGCTAAATTAGGTTAGGTTGTACAGTAAAATGGGTTAGGCTAGGCTAAGCTGGTCTAGAGTAGGCTAGGCTAGGCGAGGCGAGGCTAGAGTAGGCTAAACTAACACAGGGTAAGCTAGAGTGTACGCTAGGCTAGTCTAGGCTAGAGTAGACTAAGCTAAAGTAGGCTAGAGTAGGCTAATCTAGAGTAGACAAGGCTAGGCTAGAGTAAGYTAARCTAGAGCAGGMTAGTACGAGCTAGTTTAGGTTAAGTTGGGCTAGASTAGAGTAGGCTAAGTTGGGCTAGACTAGAGTAKGCTAAGTTAGGTTAGGCTAGGGTAGGCAAAGCTAGGCTAGAGTAGGCTTGGCTAGGTTAGGATATAGTAGGTTGGTGTAGGGTAGGCTAGGCTAGGCTAGAGTAGGTTGGTGTAGGGTAGGCTAGGTGAGGCTAGAGTAGGCTGGAGTATGCTAGAGTACATTAAGCTAGATTAAGATAGAGTAGGGTAGAATATACTAGGCTAGAGTAGAGTAGACTGGAGTGTGATAGAGTAAGCTAGGCTAAACTAGGCTAGAGTAGGGTAGGCTAGGCTAGGATAAAGTAGGGTAGAGTAAGGTTGGGTAGGGTAGGGTATAGTAGGCTAAGATAAAGTAGGCTAGGCTAGGCTAAGTTAGGTTAGGGTATGATATAGTAGAATAGGCTACGCTAGGCTAGCTAGGCTAGGCTAGAGTAGGCTAGGCTAAGCTAGTCTAGAGTAGGCTAGGCTAGAGTAGGCTAAACTAGGACATGGTAAGCTAGAGTGTACGCTAGGCTAGTCTAGGATACAATAGACTAAGCTAGGTTAGAGTAGGCTGGAGTAGAGTATGCTAGAGTGTGTTGGGATAGAGTAGGCTATACTAGACTAGGCTAGGCTAGAGTAGGCTATATTAGACTAGGCTAGGCTAGAGTAGTCTAAGCTAGAGTAGGCTAGGCTAGAGTAGACTATAGGCTAGGCTAGGCTAGAAGGGTTAGTGTAGGCTAGGTTAGGCAAGGCTACAGTAAGTAAGGCTAGGCTAGGCTAAACTAGAGTAGGATAGGGTAGGCTAATCTAGAGTAGGCTAAGAAAAAGTATGCTAGGCTAGGTTAGAGTAGGCTAGGCTAGAGTAGGCTAGGAAAGAATAAGCTAGGATAGAGTAGGTTAGAGTAGGCTAGGCTAGGCTAAAGTATGCTAGAGTACACTAGGCCAGAGTAGGGTAGAGTATGTTAAGCTAGAGTAGACTAGGCTAGACCATGCTAGAATATGTTAGTCTAAGCTAGATTATACAAGGCTAGAATAGACTAGATTAGGCTAGAGTAGGCTAGGATATAGTAAGCTTGAGTAGACTAGACTAGACTAAACTATAGTAGGCTAGGGTAGAATAGACTGGAGTGGGAAAGAGTAAAATAGGATAGAGTAGCCTGGAGTAGGCTAGGCTAGATTAGGATAAACTAGAGTAGGATAGGCTTGGGTAATCTATGTTGGCTTGGCTAGGTTATGTTAAGCTAGGATAGGCTAGAATAGGCTTGCTAGGCTAGGCTAGACTAGAGTAGGCTAGGCTAAGCTAAGTTGGGCTAGGATAGAGTAGGCTAGACTAGGCTAAGCTAGGTTGGGCTAGGCTAGGCTAAGCTAGGTTGGGCTAGGCTAGAGTAGGCTAGGCTAGGCTAAGGTAGAGTAACCTAGGCTAAGCTAGGCAAGTGTAGTCTAAGTTAGGCTGGGCTAGGTTAGTGTAGGGTAAGGTAGAGTATGATAGGTTGGGCTAGGATAGAGTAAGGCTAGGATAAAGTAGGCTAGGTCAGGCTAGACTAGGCTACACTAGAGTATGATTTGATAGAGTAGGTTAGACTAGATTAGGCTAGGCTAGAGTACACTAAGTTGGGGTAATCTAGAATAGGCTAGGCAAGGTTAAGTTATCCTTGGCTAAGCTAGGATAGAGTAGGCTAGTATAGTTTAGGCTAGATTAAGCTAATCTATGTTGTAGTAGGCTAGACTAGGCTAAGCTAGTCTAAGCTATGCCATGTTAGGGTAGGCGAGGCTATGATAGTTTAGGCTAGGCTAGAGTTAGCTAGGATAGGATAGGCTAAGGTAGGATAGAGTAGGCTAGCCTAGCCTAGGATATACTAGGCTAGGCTAAAGTAGGCTAAGTTATATTTGGCTAAAGTAGTCTAGGTTAGGCTAAGTTAGTCTATAGTAGAGTAGGCTGGGATAGGATAAAGTAGGCTAGGCTAGAGTAAGCTAGCATATACTAGGATAGGCTAGAGTAAGCTAGAATATACTAGGATAGGCTAAAGTAAGCTAGGTTAGAGTAGGTTAGGCTAGAGTATGCAAGGATAGAGTAAGCTACGTTAGAGTAGGCTAGGAAAGAATATGCTAGAGTGAACTAGGCTAGAGCATGCTAGATTATGTTGGGCTAGATTTAACTAGAGTAGGTTAGAGTATGCTAGATTAGGTTAGGCTAAAGTAGGCTACATTAGGCTAGAGTTGGGTAAGGTAGTGTAGGGTAGGTTGGGATAGAGTAGGCTAGCCTAGAATAGACTAGGATAGGATATGATATAATAGGCTAAGCTAGGCTAGGTGTTATAGCCTTATTTTCCACCCTAGGGTCTTATGAAAGACATATTGATGATATTATGCTAAGACACACTCTTCTGCCCTAGTTTTAGTGATTTTTGAGGATGGTTACTACTGATTCCACTAATAGGGTGCAACAGGTCATTGATGAATTACTTCACAGCCCGCAACTGGTTGCTAGCTACATTATTGTTGGCCTGCGACTGCCTCTATATCCTTCTAGAGTTGGTGATTTCCAAGGATATCAAGACTAGGTGAGTTGGTTATCTCGTGATAGGAGCTTGGGAAATCTTAATCCAGTCGAGTTCACTAAATTATAGAGATCTATAAGCCTATCCTAGCCTCCTCCGCCAATTGATAAAAGGAAGGTATTCCATGGGAAAGAGAAGGAAGAATCATTTTACAAGTATATGTTGTTGAACATTCAAAGGAGCTTCTCCACAGATTTTAGCCTTCAGATCAGGTTTTCCTTCCTTGAGTGAGGGTTGAGGAGGAGAAAGAGAAAGGGCCAAAGGAGCATCCCTTGCATGAATCAGGGTATGCTTATGCAATTGATGTTTTTCTCTTTTCATTAATATAGATCTATGTGTTTTCCCCTCTCTATGTTGTTGTATTTAGTTGCAAATGATATATCTGACCTCTCCTTTAGATCATATTAGATCTAGAATAGAATTGTTCTTTCTTGACACTTGGATAATTTGTTCATTAGTCTTTGTTTGCCACTTGTGTGCAAGAAGCATATCATAGGAGTTGAAGCTGGATCTCAGGAGCTACATCAGCCATGACATACGAGGACAATCAACGTTAAAGAGGTATGTCATTATCTCTCTCCTAGTCTGAAAGGAATCAATTTGTTTAGATCTAGGGAAACCCTGTAGCTATCTACACTCGCTTTCTATATTGGACAAAGGGTGGGTCCAAGGGAGGTCCAACTTATCCATAGGCTAGATTTATTCATAATACAATTAATGACTCCATTAGGGAAGGATCTTTGATTCTTCTCTTGTTAAAATTTCCCCTTGATTTTGAACCTGTTAGCACAAAATTGGTTAAGGTGCCAAGTGTCAAGAACAAGCATTGACAAAACTCTCACAAGGTTCCAAGCATAAAAAGAACCCATGGATTTATGCTACTGAATTGCACACAGACACATAGGTGGGCGCTACCTAAATTCACTACCTAAATTCTGGCTGAAAACGAATTGTGCAGAGTTATTTTACCAGTTTTGAGTCACTAACTTGAAACTTGGATTATGGACAATTGAGAAGGTATTTTTGAAAACTGGATGAGGTTTTTATTCATAACATTCCAAATAACAAAAACCACTCTCATTTTTTCAAAATTTGTTATGGTTTGAGAGATATTAGACATACAAATGGCGCTACCAACTGTTTTACAGCGTCGGTACCTAATTTCCTGTAGCGGTCACGATTTTGATATTCGCCTTGTTGGGAGGTTTCCACCTGTCAAGGAGGATTCAAATGTATTATAAAGGATCAGTTAAATTTCAAGGGACACCTGCACCTAATATTTATCTCCATCAAAGGCCTCATGCAATGAGGTGGAGATATTTTATTAATGACTTCCAACAAATTCCTGAAAATTAGCAGTTTGTTGGATTTGTGTCTCTTTGATTGTTGCCACCTATCTCCAAGTCTTGGAATCCAATGGAGGAGATGGGATTCGACCTCCTTAGTTCATTTGGATGCTATTGTCTATTTAAATAAGGATATATCTCTTGGAAAAGGATGGAGGAGAGACCCAAGAGGTCTGGGTAAAGTTTCAAGATTCGTGAGGGAGCTAGAAAGGCATGAAAATTCTCTGATTTTAAGTTGCAGAACTGTGCTACTTTTTTATGTAAAAGACCTCAGCTAACAATGAAGTTATGTATCATTTTGTTTTATCTTTTCTGTGTAAATCATTTTCCGATCTTTCATATTCTTGGATATGTGTTGTTGCTACAGGTTATATGTCTGCAATTTCTGTGTTGAGAGGGTTATTGTATAGGATATGCTCTAGCCCTTGCCACATGCTTATCTGAGTTTTAATTCATCTTTAGAAAGGTTTTATGAAAACTGAGTTTTTTCCTCTTGTTGTCATATGTATTGAAGATCAGGATGCTCTTTGATCATTTTCAGTTTTGTTTTTCTTATTTCTTCATTCCATCTTTTTATAAGCATTATAACTGATCCCAGCTTTGTTGACCAAATTTGTTGCACATAGAATGTTAGTTCAGGATTACAGTTTATTTTCATGGACTCCATGCCAAATGGTTTCATTGTTTTCTTGATTAATTTAACCACTCTCATAATTTCCTAAGACCCAAGTTATCCAATCAAACATTTTTATTCATGATGTGCTAGGCTTGCACTTGAGCAGTCCAAGAGAAACTTCTAGCGCTAACATTTTTGGCGTCGTTGTCGGGGAAAAAATTGAGCAGATTGAAAATCTCCCTGGGAAGAATGACATTGCAAATCTCCATCTTTAGATGGTGACTGAAGTTGGACAACTTCAAGACTGCACATTCACCATGGCGACTCCATTTTTCATAATCTGTTGGTGACTCCACTAGAATGAGACCAATTAAATATCTATGAAGGCTATCCTCACCAGGAGGTTTTCCCCACTCAATTTCTCAGCCATAGATGATTATCCACATCCTGTGCCTCTTATTGATGAATGGAAAGATCTGCTGCCTAGATTTTATGAAAGTGAGGATGACAGCCCTGTTGAGCATGTTCATGAATTTCATGCTTTGATGTAGCAGCTTGACATCCATCATGAAGATATATTGATGAAAATGTTCATGTATTCATTGGATGGGGATGCACGTAAATGGTGTTTCTCGTTACCCCCTTCCATCATTTCATCCTTGAAGGATTTCCATAGAGTATTCAATGAACACTGCAAAATATTTTATCCCTCTAAGAGTATTTGTCATAACTGTTGTGAGGGATATGTAGAATGTGCTCAATATTTGTTAGATTGCTCTGTTGAATATAAAGATGAAAACTATTTTGTTCATTGTCCAAATGAAAGTATAAATAATACTCCTGTATTCAGAGAGAACAAAATTCATAACTTTGTTTTAGATGAAAATCATGTGTATGAACAACTGGTAGCAGCAGTTATTATTGTTCTTGAAATGGATATTTTTAACAATTATATTCTTGATGAAGTTATTGCTTTAGAGGTTGATCATAGGTATGAAGGGCAACCCGTTTTTGATGAATATTCTAGTGATGATGAGCAGCAAGCTTATCCTATATTTGATCACTATGAAGACAGGAAGTATGATGCAGAGGTTGGCCTTGTCACATAAGACATAACCCAAAGATTTGACCAGGAGAAGCCCTTAGTTGAGGCACATGAAGAGATCGTGTATACACAGCCAGAAGTAAATCAAAAATCAGCAATGGATCAGTAGCCACCTATGTCAATCCTTCTTCCACTTGTACCCATAGTTTACAGTAAGCAACTTGAAGTGGAAAAATAAATACGATATCAGTCCCATGTGTTTTGTCACCATTTTCATGACCCTGTAGGGGTGTATATGGAGTTGTATTTCTCAAATGTTTTGGAAACTGTAAACTTTATTGTGTCAGCA
>SNQJ01S0103277.1:414-16435 GCA_010110895.2 Picea sitchensis
AGTGAGAGTTTTAATCAGGTGGTTGAGGATAGAGGAACCCAAACTTGGGCGATGGAGGTCTTGTGATAGGATCAAGTATATTATCTCTTGTTTCTCACTTTTGAATCATTTATATATAGATCTCTCTTCTCCCCCACTCCCCACAATTCCTTGAGTCATTTTGATTATATGCATTACATTAGAATGTTATGAATTATGGCTAGACTACTAAGCTAAACTTAGTTAGGGTTTCATGTTTTATAATCTATTCTATATTATTATAAATGTTAATTGGAAAATGAGGAAGGTATTATTTGGTCGATTATGTGTAGGTGTAAGGCGATTTGGTGCTAGAATTTTGTTAACCAAATTGCTCATGGAGATCAAGCCCAGATGCTAGTTACTATGTATTCTTCTCTCTCATTTTCATGGCATTTTAAGCATTAAGCATTAACCCTAGCAAAAGATAGACTACATATCTATTGTAAGTTTTGTCAGTGAGACTCGAACCCTACCCTCTCACCAAGGATCATAACCTATGATAGAAAAAATCCCTAAAATGGAATTTGAGACTCCACTTGGGAGAATTATTTTACAATTCACGCCCAAAAAAATACCCGACTCCCTCCGTCCTTCTCGGGAGAGGAGCCAAGCGCTGTGGAGGGGTGGAAACATATGTGGCTGACTGGAGTGAAGAACAAAAGGTTACAACTATAGCTACGGGATTGAGAGCAATCTAGAGAAATCTTCCCGAGCAGGGAAGTGATATAAAAAAAATAGGCCAAGCGCAGCCTGTTACCACAGCGCCAACAACTTCTATATGAGGCATCCAATTCACGAAAGGAGACAGCGTGGTTAATATTTACATCAAGTCATTAGGGCTCGATAAAGAAGCTTCCATTGGGTGTTTCACTCCTTGAGAGAGTAGATTCTCTTCAGCTGCAACACTACAATAAGGGAGCTCGCGGAGGGCACCGACCAGGAGAGAGAGAGACTAAGGGAACCAGCCAGGAGAGGGAGCTCGCGAAGAAAATGGTAAGTGACATATCCCCTGTTTTTTTAGCATCTATTTAGCATTGAAGTCCCAGAATTGGTTGTGGGCTGTCTATCTCAGCCTTGCTATATCAATGATTAGGAACCTGCTCATTTCTGCAGACCTCCCTTGCTCATTATTCTAGTTGGTTGCTTTGAATTCCATTTATGCCCGGACTAAATACCCAAACAAATTTTTCACTTCACGGGCTTCTCTTCATCACAGTCTGGACACCTAGGGTTTCTCTTCATTGATAAAATGGGGATATAGACCAGAGAACGGTTATAGACTTTAATGACCAGCCTACTACATTTAGAGAGCCTATGAAATCAACAAACGAGACATCAAGCTCCGACCCATCAAACAATTTACGGTTCCCAAAGAGTCAAATATTCTACAATATTCAGAGTGTAATCTACTATCAGTGTTGATGCCAAGAAGTAAATCCCTCTCAAGATATTCCCTTCATCAGTGATTCCCTTCATCAACAACAACTTCATACGCCACAATTCCCTTAGATTGATTCCTTTAAAAGCTTGCTGGTGTCTTCACCTTCCCTTCTTTGCATAATAGATCAATGACTACTGAACAACTAGAGGCAGTAGGCAACATGGATTTGACCTCCATTTCATTGTAAAGCCTTAAAGCTCCATCTGTGTCCCTTTCTTGCTAAGTCTATAGATAAGCGAGTGTACATTTCCAGCGTTGGTAAGAAACCCTTACCTTGCATTTCATAATGTAATTTTAAGGCTTTCTTTATGCATCCTCTTTCATAGTTTGAAATTATCATCTTGCTTTAAATATGGGCATTAGGAACTAAACCTTTCTCTAACATTAGTTTAAAAATATTGTTTACCTTTTCCAAACTACCTTTCTTGCAAAGACCATTTATAAAGGTGCTGAAACTTTCAATATGGGCAGGAGCCCATTTTCTGCATTCTAAAATGCAGCTTTAATGCCATATCTATATTTCCTTCTTTGCAAAGTCCACAAATGACAACACTGTATGTAGAAGCATTAGGTGCAACACCTTTCTCCTCCATTCTGTCATACAAATACATAACAAAATCTGCATCTTCCTTGCACAAACAATGAATCAGCATATTGCAAGTTATGACATTAGAAGCCAGATTTTTTTACAAAGATGTTATTCAGAAGTTCATTAGCCTCCTTCCTTTTGCAATTTTGTAAGAGTCCTAGATGAGTGATGTGGCCAGTATGCCAGGAAAATGCCTCCTTTTATTTGATTGTATAATTTCATACCAATATCAAATTTCGACTGCTTGCAAAATCCGTTGATAACAGTGTCATAGAGAGATAAATCACGGCTAGTCCCTGACCTATCATGTTATCCAAGAAGTTTGGGCTTCACAGCTATATTTCCTTCTGAGAATGTGCCTTATTAGCGGCACATGGAAGAGCACTTTTGGGTTTTGTTTCAACTTAGCGTCATGTATGATACCCTATTTCAATAGGAAGAAGGCAATAATTATGCTTCATTTAGCAAAGGTGGATTATATAGAAGTTTGTTCAACTGGTTGTGAAATTAAGTTTTAAGTTTTGCAGAGTGGATTAGCGAGGAGTTGGGTGATGGAGTTAGACCAGCAGGTTGTGTGTGTGATAATCAAAGTTATATCAAACTCTCTAAGAATTTTTATTATGAACTAAACCTTTCTCTAGCATTGGTTTAAAAATATTGTTTACCTTTTCCAAACTGCCTTTCTTACAAAGACCATTTAAAGACCATTTATAAGGGTGCTAACACTTTCAATATCAGGTAGGAAGCCCATTTTCTACATTCTAAAATGAATCTTTAATGCCATATCTACCTTCCTTCTTTGCAAAGTCCACCAAAGACAACATTGTATATGGAAGCATTAGGTGCAACACCTAATGCTTCTACATACAAATACATAACAAAATCTGCATCTTCCTTGCCCAAACAATGAATCAACATATTGCAATTTCTGACATTAGAAGCCATATTTTATTACAAAGATGCTATTCAGAAGTTCATTAGCCTCATGCTTTTTGCAATTTTGTAAGAGTACTCTGATGAGTGATATGTAACTAGTAATAGTTGGGAAAATTCCTTTCCTTTCTGTTTGATTGTAGAATTTCATACCAATATCAAATTTCGACTGCTTGCAAAATCCGTTGATAACAGTGTCATAGAGAATTAAATCGGCACAATTCCCACATTATGTGTTATCAAGTTTGGAAGCTTCCTTTATATTTCTGCCCTAAGAATGTTGCAGCAAGCAATGTCTTGTGCATGAGTAATCACATATGGAACAAAACCTTTGTCCAAGGCCTCTTTAAGGAGATTGCTTGCGATCGATATCATACCTTTCTTACAAAAGGCATTGATAATTGAGTTGTAATTAGCAATGTTGGGCATAACACCATTCTTTCTGATTTCTTCCAAAAGTGCAAAGCCTCCTCTATCTTGTATTTTCTTCACAATTATTCACCAATAAAATGCAGGTAAGTAACAACATTAAATTACTTTTTCTAGTTACTTTTGATAGGTCAAATAAAGTCCATTTCCCACCATTAAAATGGCTCCTTGACCACGATGGGTTGCAACAACATTTAATCATGAAATAATTGTCCAGCACATTATAAGACATCACACTACTTAAGTATATTCTATGTCATCTGAAGAAAAAGTTGGCCACTATAGCCTTATGCACATTACCTTCTATACAATAGCCTTCTTGACATAATTCCCACCATTCCAACCATCATAGGATTCCCACAATAATACCTATCGTTCATGATCCAACACACATCTAAACATAATATTTTCCATGGATGTATTATATAAATGTCCTACAATCAACTAATGCTTTGTTATGCATACCACTAAATCCTTTACTTCCATTGGTCATCATATTCTAGGACTTATATGGAACTAAGTAATTCGATGACCTCTACAAGGAATTCATGCACCACTTCTATGCCAAATACATCATCGTTGGGTAGTTCATTAACTATATTGGTGGATTCCCCATTCTAGATCTAGGGGAGATGACATAGATCCACATTTTCTTGCCCGACTTAACCATGACTTGGAGCTCAAACTCCTTGAACAATAGTAACCAATGGCATATCTAACCTTCCAATGCTGACTTGTTCACCAAATATTTTAATGAAAAGTGATATGTAAGGTGACCTGGGAGATAATATATAAACTTCTAGAGGGTATACATTAGGGTCAACCCTTATGATTCCATAACAGTGTAATTACGATCAAATAGTGACACTTTTCTATTGGATAAATAAATTTGGTGATATAGTGTGCCTTTCCCCAATTGTATTATAACATTTCCTAGTGCAATGCTATTGAATCACATATATAAAAAATATTACTCAATTTGGAAAAACTAAAAATTGAGTGGTTAGCATCCTCTATTTCAATTCCATGAACCCTACCTATGTTCAAAGAATGAATAAACCATGTCATCTCTGTCCATGGATCCAAAAAAGGTTTTATGCTCACGCCCTTTCAAGGAGACTGGTGCCCAAGGAGATAACTGCGGAGGAGCGAGGGGAGAAGTTCACTAGGCACAATTTCAACCAGACCATAGATTCATGCATAGTTTCTAAATGGTAATTTTTCTACCCGTATCTTGTTCAACATGACCACTTAATCCAGAGGGATTAGCTAGATAGATTAATAAACGTCATCTATTTAATGTAGTCTCATAGATCTTCTATGGGTTTCTCTCCTTGTAGATAGAATGGAGGAAATTCACTAAGAGGTTAAGATAGTATTCAGTTTCTATGGGTTGTTCCCTGCAAATATGACTTCATAGAAACCAAACATTGATTGAAAGGATCATGGTTGAAGAAGGTGGCATCATTTGAGATATTTCTAATGAGTATTGATGAGAGAACCTTGGGATTCATCTATTATCTGCGGTATCGGTAGAAGAACTTACCTACAGGTGTGTGAAGTCAAATCTAGACTCCACTCTTTAACCTTCTCCTTATGAACTATATGCAATGAACTAGTGTTACATCTTGGTATCATATTTAAATCATTAATGGTTTTATGGGGCCATTTTCAAGAAAATAGGTATTTATTGATCTATATTCATTGGTGAAATTTTGGGTAGAATAGAGGAAAATAAGAGACATCTGAAAATACCGTCTAATAAGAATGGAATCAACTAGAGGTGAGAAGATGGGAAAAGAAAATTCCATAAGCATGGATTTTTTCTTGAGGAAAGAGGATCATGTTAAATTGATCATGAGAACACATAGGCGACATCGAGGTGCCACATGAGGTAAAACATATAAGTGAAAACAATGGGTACCCAAGGATCTTCACAGAAATAAACATTGATTTTGTGTAAACGAAAGGATCTACCGGATTGCTCCATCGTCATTACATGGTTTCGGGGCTATTTTCTATGGATGGCATAAAGGTATGTTACGATGGATTAATTGAATTGATGGAGTACATCAGACGTTGTTATATCTACAAATATTGGATCTGAATAGTCCAATATACAAAAAGTATGTGAGATATGGCTTGGCTGCAAATTAAATACAGCTAAAAACAATGATCAAAATAAAGGGGAAACTATCTACATTAAGGCCAAAAGCAACGGGGAATATGCAGGGTTTATAAATAGTACAATACCCGAGACAAAAATAAATAAACCCAATTATATATTTGAGGGGAATGAAGGAAAACATGTTTTTGTGTGTGCCATAAAATCAATATCTTCAGGGGAAGAGTTGTTGATCAATTAAAATTTGAATCGAATAGATAAAGATGTTGCTATTATGAGGGCGATACATATACTATTTTACACAAACTGTAAGCAATATATTTATGATTTTCGTATGTTCTATTTTTTGTTATCCGATATTTGAATTTCTCATAAATTTGAATTTATTTCTCATGATATTGATCAAGGTTCTAATTTTACTAAAATGTGACATGTTGATCATGGTAAATCAAAAGAAACCTCAGAACAGGTAAACGAACAACAATGTTCGAATTGCATTTAATGTGCATTTCATTTACCCATTGGCAATCAATTATTTATTTGTTTACATAAATGAATTATCATTTTTTTGAATATGTAGTCAGTGAGACATGATGTTGATGATGATTAGTTTGCCAAATGGATTTATATGAATCCCTCGACCCTATGATTTAATAAGGAAAATGATCAATAAAGGAAACAAAGAGTTGGCTCACTTGTTAAATATTCTAGATCAAACTCCTGACATTGAAAAAAGGATCAATGAAGTTATGACTGGGCTTAAGACATATAAGGTAATAACCATAATTTCAAGTTGTTTTATTTTATGTGATAAGATCAATTATGAAAGCTTGATTTTAAACTTTACATTATCTAAGCGAAAAAATATTTTCTTTCTTATATAAATATTTTTGGATCTTGTTAACCCAGATATGCATGGTATCGATGATGGCTACAGATGCCACGGGGTCTAATATGACCCTCGATATGTTGCGAGGACCTTGGCTATTCAGATATCCACCTTCCACACCATTAAGAGTGAGAACCACATTACCGAGGAAGTGACCACATAGGTAGGCTCTGGAGGTGGTGAAGAGATGAGGCGATGATTTGACAAACTATATGGTTTCTTTCCTAAAGCAAGGCGATGTGACCATCACAGGGACCCTTAAAAGAACATTTATGGTCAACGAGGAAAGGCTTCCATTAAGAAAGTTAAAGTTCGAGGTAATTTTTAAAATTTTATTTGTTCATGTTCTCTGTAGACAAATATAAATCATCTAAAATTATTATTTTTAAATTAATAATCATAATCATTTTGTGTGTAGAGAACAATGATTTTTAAAGGTCCTTGGAGAATAAGTCTTTTCTGATTTTTGGGCCACCTTATGCGGGAGAGGTGGAATTCAGAATTCCAACCTCAAAAAAGAATTGATGGATTATCTAGAAACCTTTTTGGTGTAGATACATTTAATAAAACCTTAATGGCCACATTTGGAAAATATTTAAAATATACATAAGAAACATATAGGAGGCACTTGAAACAAAATGATAGATATGAGCGTCCTCGATGATTCTAGAGAGGTGGAAGGCCTCATTGAGGATGCAAAGAAGAAATTGGCGGATGAAGGAAAAACACCCTCTGGTCCCGGAAGGTAAATCACAATTTTAATTGAATACCTTCAATTTTTTTTTTTTAGATGTAAATAAACATATGGTATATATTAACATACTTAAACTTTTGATGATAGGTTGATTGACCGTCAAAGGCTACAAAAGAAAGGCTTGCCAAATGTGGCTAGCATAGGATAGGCCAGGGCGGATACTTGAAGTTGTAGTCATGAGTTGTAAGTACCTAAATATCTTATTTGTAATGCCTTAAAACTTCTAGAAGTAATTCCAATGAATAACATAAAAAAATACATACTCTTATGCAATGAAGGGTGACGTGTTTGGTACTAAAACCATGGAGGAAGACCTCAAACTTGGTTACAAATACGGTTATAAAACCATGGTTGATCAAAGGAAAATAATGGGGTAGACCCAAAGATCCAATTTGCAAGATAAGACAAATAAAAATCAATCCACATTAACCTTTATTATTAAAAGAATACAATCATATTGGATATTATTAACATTACAACTTTGTTTTAATGGGGACTAACGTGTCAATGAATGCACTAGTATTGGAGAGCAGTACGTTGATAGCAGTTTGCAACTAGAAGATAATTTCGATCCCATTCAGTCCCAATTTTACACAGAGACATAAATGCGCCGCGATGGTGCCTCACGACCCGGCTAGCACATGATAGTAATATAATATATTTAATCTACTTAATAATTTTGTAGTTATACTTACTTATACATTTATGATTCTCCATATAAAGTTTGTGGTATTAATGGAACAAAATTTTGTACTTGAAACAAATGCAGAGTTGAAGAAGGGAGCATGTGGAAACCATTTCAACGCCGGTGTCGACCGATGCAGATGAAATAATTACATTGCATGTTTTTTTTTTAATATTATAAACTAGTTCAATGATATTTTAAAAGCTGGCCATTTAAATTTTGTATTTTTCTTCTTTTGTAGGTGATGCCTCATTACTTGACCTCCCATTCTGGCGTGAAGTACCCTATGACTAAAAATTGCTCGTGGACACAATCACATTCATATTTTGAAGAGCACCCAGAAAACGAAGACATAGATATGGATGAAATGATTAGAAACTATAGGACTAAAAAGAAGAGGCTAGCTAAAAGTACTAAATGATGATGTACATGAATATTTTAATATTTTAATATGTTTGTTTTGCTGTAAATATTTCAATAGATTTATATGCTAGGTATTGAAATTGAAAGTGATAATGTCGAGTAGGAATCCATAAGAGCTTACATATGCGTGGTAGGCCCTTACCGATGAGAATAATTTATTGATCGTTTAATATTGGACCAAACCTCCCTCGATCCAACATATGCTCTGAAATTCAATGTGACTTCCGCTAACACTACTTCAAATCAAGGGAAATTGATTTGATCAAATAATGAACCACATTGAAACCAATAAATTGATACTTGAAACCAAGAGGGGCTCATTCAGGTACGTTTCGAGGAGTACTTACCAGCAGTAGTTCATTAAATTATTTTCCAGCAGTACTTACGAGGCAAATTCTTTTCTAGGATGGCCCCCTCTTGTTGTACTTTCTTTGTCCATCATCGTTGTAATGGAGAGTTGCATTTGAAGGACAACATTACATTATCGGTAATTGTAGTCTAGAAATTCCCTGGACTTTTGATAGAGATGTGCAAGATAGTGGCCTTTCCAGGCTACTCGTTGATCCTGTGGCACTTGTACGTACCCACAAGATATGGCCAAGTCTTCGATTTTGAGGAGGCCTGAGAAGAAGGAATGGAAGGATAAGATGACCGAGTTTAACTCCATCCCCTCAAAAATGATGTTTAGGTGATTGACTAAGACCTTTGGGATATCAGTGAGTGATTACAAATGATTGTACAAGATCAAACATGCTTGGTTGATGGGGTATTGAAAATATCATTAGATATGTGGATGTGACTTGTACAAACATACTAAATATGATGAGGAGTTCAAACATATGGAGCCTTAGTTTATCATGCAACATTATGATGAGGAGTTCTTGATATGTTGAGCCTTAGCTTAGATAGTGCACCACTTGGGAGGTGGGGTAAGACCACTTGTGACATGTGTAAACCTTGGAGAGGAGCTCTCCTCATGTGGATCTACTATAGTGGGTTAGATTACGTTGCTTGTGGACTTCATTCGCTTTCTATAGTTAGCCTCCCTCACCCGTCTTATATAAAGGGAAGAGAGTGTCTTTGTATTTTAACAACTTAGTCACTACATCATTTGTATCTTCTTAATGTACTTGTGTTGTAGTCTTTGTGCTTGTGTAGTGCAAGAGTTGAAAGGCTTATGTGAAGGCTTAGTGTGCTAGGGTTTGTTGAAATAAACTCTTAAGAAGACTTGGAAGACTTGGAGCACTGATGCTAGTGGAATGCGTGCAATGCAAACTTGATCTCTTGAAGACTTGTGTGATGCAAGTGGGAGTTACAAGGGTGAACTTGTTGGTGTGATGTTAGTTTTTTGTGGAGCCTTTGGTGTAGGTAGGAGAGCTTGGTGAGATGCCTTGCTAGGACTTTGTATTGTTGGTTAGGGTTTTTTTGTTGATGATAAATCCCATAGCTAGGGTTTGGTAACAATTAGAGTGTCCTTGCTTGGATGAGATAAAGGACATGTATTATCTTGGGATGCATCATAATAACCGAAGCTAATACATGTCCTTCAGCTAATCCAAGCAAGGACACTATAATTGCTACCAAACCCTAGCTGGTATAGTGCTTTGATCATGTGGTGTGAGTTGGCCAAGTTTAACAACCCCCAAGTTAAGTTATGAGATGTTAACTTAAATCGATAGATATATCTTACATAAAGATTCTCTTCCAAATATTATATGGAGGAGAGGTTGTAGACTTAAATCTTCTTTACTAATATTTCATCAGATCACTGGAATTCCATTTTTAGTTGCACGCATGCTTTTCTATAATGAGTAGTAGGTTCTAAGTTTAGTAGTAGACAGTTTTAGAGGAGAAATCCAATTTTGTGTTAGCGTAATATTTGCTAGAGGACAATACTCATCCTCAGCTGCCCATTTTAAGGGAAAGTTTTGTTTATAGTTTTTATACATGTGCCCTCCAAATTTTACAAGTTTTTTGGTGAAGCTCTCTTCTCATCTTGTGTGTACTATGTAAATTTCAACAATTTCCACATTTACAGCTTCCTATTTTGTCCTTCATCTTCCTTTTCTATTTTCTTCCTTATATCTAACTTTATTCCATTTTGTGTTCCTAGCTTTTTCTTGACAGTATCCATTATTTCATAAGTCAAGAGGCACCATTGATTCATGAACCGGATAGCTTATTGATCCGGATTATTTTGGCACAAAATGAAATGGGAGATATAATAAAAGAATGCACAAAGATATTGCAGATATTCAATAATATATGAAATGTATCAAGATGCAACCATAAACATAGATGTCTGGTAATGCGATTTCTATTAATTAGAGAAATGTACAGTATGAAAATATAGATGTGAAAGACTTGCTAGAATGGTGGCATTATCTCTGAGAAGAGATCTTGGCCAGAGCTACTAGCATTCAAAACAAGAAGATGGTTACAATGAGGGCTCTTGGAATTTTGCAATGTCAGGGAATGCCAAAGTCCTAGACATCCAAAACCTAACCTAGGAGATGAAGCCAAAGTCATGTGAATTTACGTTTGGGTAAGTTGGTGCATCAACTTCTAGGGGTCATAACTTTACATCTGATCTTCATTTTAGAAGATGTGATAGCTCATTGGAAAGGTATGCGTCGGGGAGATTCATTTGGGGAATCAATGCCTTTGGCTATCATTTAGAACCTCTATCTCAAGAAAAACCTTCCATTAGGCCCTCAAAATGGCCCTAGGAAGTTAAAACCCTTTAAAAATAGTAAATTGCCAAATTGCCATAAAGGCACATTTTAAATGGTGGAAAAGGTGGGTGGCCACCGATATCCACTGGATCAATCCTCCCTCCTTAAACTGATGGATGTCCATTGCGTTGAGTTCTGAGGGGAGAGAGGGAAAAGCATTTGTTGAATCGCATCTTGGTGGGTTGTTTGTCTTGCTGGAGAAGCCACGCTACTTAGTTTGTGGAAGTAGATGCGACCACAATGGCTAGAAGGTTGGACTAGCACCCAACTAGTCTAGCTTCATGAGATGGCCACGTGTAGAAGGAATTTTTATGCTTTGTTGCAACCTTGTCTACCAACTTGTTGGATAGGGTGCTTTGGTCAAAGCTGTGGTGGATGCAGTATCATTCTGTTCACCCTTTGAGCATATTGTGGAGAAGATGAATTCTCTAGTATGAGATACTACCTTGAAGCCTTTATTGTTGGAGGTGGGGAAGTAATTGGAACTACTGCCTCTATTATCGTGTGAGAGATGACCCCAGTAATAATGACACTCTGAAGTCAAGACTCATAGATAATAGCATTTCCCACATATATGGGTGAGCCAAAGAGAACATCCACGGACATCAATGGGGAAACATCACATATCTTCATCCTTGAAGAGTTGGATGTTGTATGATAATCGATACTGTTGGCTATACAGAGATCTCTCATCCTTGGCAAAGCCACCCAATGTTGTATGGACTGCTTTGAGGTGTGGTGTTGTCGACAATCAAACTATTTCACGACCTCTATTTGAGATGAGGGTTCTTAAATTTCATTATCAACAATAAAATGCTGTGGGGTCCCCTTCACCCACATATGTGAATGAAAAGCGTCCTCCCCCTCTTACGGATCTATTAGTTCTTCTAGTTGAATTGTTGGTGGTCGACTTAATGGCAGTGGTCTGCGTTGATGATCTATCTTATACGGTATTTTCTGAAATCAAATTCTGAATGGGGATTCGGCTCCTTGTCTTTGATCTAGAACACCAATAGTATTTTGGTATTCATCGTGTTGTGCCAGGGTCTTTTATGGAAATAACACCCATTTTCAGTGTCCTTCTTTGTCTTCCATGACCCTTCTTTCCTGTGGCTTGGTCTGGTTTTGGGAGGCTTTTTGTTAAGGTTGTCTTTGTCATCCTTTGGTTGTTGTGTATTTGGACCCAAACTCCCATTTGTTCACGGTGCTAGAATTTCTTCTCAATTTTAATAGCATATCAATAGGAAGCACCGAGTGAAGGATGTCAAAAAATCCATTTCGGTTGGATGTATCTGTGTAGATCCCCACGGTAATGCAACGAGAACCAAATGTGGTTTGGAGTCTTTGATACCTAACTTGATCATAGGTATATGAAAAGTGGTAATTGAACTCAGATACGCTTGGCCCCTCTCTTGCCCAGTAGTGTGGTCCATGTCTTGTATTGGTCCTCATAGTTTTTATAGGGTAATATTGTTCCTTTCTGCATCCACAAAAAATCCCAAGTGGGCTGTTACATATATTCCGAACTCCTCTGTGGAACTCTGCTCGATGGTTTCCACAATGTTTGACATGGGGAGGAGCCTTAAGGAGTGAAAAGGTAATATTTTAACTATGTTTGGAAAAATTGTTGACAGAGAAATAGCCTTCTAGCAATTTAACCATTTATCTAGAATACATCTATTTGACCCAACTAAATCTGGAATATAAAGTGCTTACATGTACCTTGGCGGAGGATTGCCTCAAAATTAGTGTGATGAAGATGTGCCTGATTCTATTGGTAGGCATTGAAGGATGTGGGAAAAATTCTCCCATCATTTCGTCCCTGCAATGTGAGCTTGCAAACAATAGGCCGATAGAATATTCTGCTCCATCGTTTTATTTTCTTCATACATTGAGGTTTCTTGGGTGTGCAAAGGATGATTTTTCCACAGAGAGAACAGAAAATAGAGACCCAACTTTCTATATTTGAGATTTTCATCAGGACATGCAGAAAAACGTCAAGAAGCATTTGCTTTGATACTGCTTGATCCGGATTATTTTATTTCAAGTAGGCGGATATATAATAAAGAAATGCAGAGATATTGTAGATATTCAATAATATAGAAATGTATCAGTGCAACCATAAGCTTATAGATATCTGATAATATGATTTCTATTAATCCCAGAGGAAATGTAGAAGGCTATTAAAAATACAAAAGTGAAAGGAGCTAAGCTAGAATATGGTTTATCTCCGAGAAGAGATTTGACGGCTACTTGCATTCACAATAAGATGGTTACAATGAGGCTCTGGAGACATTTTTGCAATAATCAGGAATGCCCAGAGATGCAACCATAAACATAGATATACAGTAATACATGATTTCTATTAATCAGAGAAATGTACAGAGACTGTAAAAATACAAAGTGAAAGACTCGCTAGAATGGTGGCAGCTTATCTCTGAGAAGAGATGTGACGGCTACTTGCATTCACAATAAGATGGTTACAATGAGGCTCTGGAGACATTTTTTACAATAATCAGGAATGCCAAAAGTCCTATACATACAAAAACCTAACCCTAGGAGATGAAGCGCCAAAAGTCATGTGGGCCCCGTTTGGGTAAGTTGGCGCATCAACTTCCCGGGGTTGTAACTTTTTCATACGATCTCCGTTTTAGGCGTGTGATAGCTCGTTGGAAAGGTATCATCGAGGAGATTCATTTTGGGGGCTCAATCATGCCTTTGTCTATCATTGAGAACCTAGTTCTCGAAAAACCTTCATTTAGGCCCTCAAAATGGCCCCGGAAGTTAAAACCTGCTAAAAATAGTAAATTGCCAAAATTGCCATGAAGTTGTTTTGAGCCAATTGGAAAAGGTGGGTGGCCACCGATATCCACCTGGATCACTTATTTTCTCATTTCTTCAAGTTGATGCAGACTCCAGAGTTGAGCTTCCAATTCATTGACAATTATAAACTTGCTTAGCTAATCCACTTTCAACATTGACATCTATTTTGACACGATCTAACAAACATTTTGGCTATTTGTTGAGTTCATAGACTTAAGTTTTAGGGACTCATGTAGCTTTTCTGATTTTATCTGATGTGCATTTCATGCATTTTAATCCTTCTATATCCTTTATGATACCTTGTGTTACATCTGTTGAAGCTCTTAGTCATTTAAATAATGGAGCAGTCATCTGAAATATAGCTTGAGCTTTGGAAAAGTAATAATTGAATTCCTGACATTTATCGAGTAAAAGCTACATTTTATCTTAAGATTTTTTTCAATTTTATAAGATAGGATTAATTCAGCTATCGAATTCTTGAGTAAATATTTAATTTCATCAAAGAAGTTAAGTTGTCTAATAATCTCTCATTCTCTCTGCTAATTTACTTCCAGTAAAGGTAAGATGTTAATCACTGAGAGTTAGAGACAAAATCACATAAATATGTTCTCTCTTTTGTCTCTAATGTTCTTGATGTATCTTTTTCATCTCCAATGTTTTGGATGTATGTAAGATTCATTTTTTGATGTATTATCCTTGTTTATCCTACTGCTAGTTAATTTAAGATGGAGTTATTAACAAGCTTGATTAAATGTAGGGCAAACAAAAGCTTAACTAGAACCGCACACTATGCAAGTGTCAATACTCACAATGGCATTGGTGAGGCTACACACTAGATTATGGTGATTTTTCTACAAGTCATGATTGATTACTAAAATGATATTCGTTTTGCTTGATTTTTTCCCTCCGGAGCAAAGCCGAAGGGATGATATTGAGTCGCTTGGATATTTTCTTATGTACTTTTTAAGGGGAAGGTATGATTTATCATTTTTTTTTTCAATTTTGAACTTTTTAACTTTTGGAAATTGGAAAATGATATCTCTGAAGTTGTTGGACACTTCCATACTTTTATCACATTAGGCAGACTTGATCTCTTAGTAGGGACTATTGCACAACTTTGAGAATGCAGACATTTTCTTTTGCAATAACAGGGGTTACTATTGTATACATTATATTTTTATCACATACCATTCATACTGGAAAATGAATGGTTTTTAGCCTTCCTTGGCAAGGTCTGAAGGCAACAAATAAGAAGAAAAGGTATGATAAAATATGTCAGAAGAAGATGGCTACTTCTGTTGAAGTAAATCATTGTTCTTTACCTTCGTCTTATTTTGATTTTGTAGTTTCCATTCAGATTAATATGACACTTATCTAAACTTAACTTTCTTTGTCCAGTCATTGTGCAAGTCCCATCCTACAGAGTTTACATCGTACTTTCAACATTGCAAGTCTCTGGGTTTTGATGACAGGCCAGATTATGCATATTTGAAGGGCTTGTTCCGTGATTTGTTTATTCGTGAAGGTAAGTTTTTTTGGGGTTCTTTATTGGCTTGGAAAATAAAGTTTTTTTTATATGTCAACCTCCCCTGAGAGAAAAATTAAAAATTAAAATACATATAACCTGCAAAAAGGAGGATCTGGTTTAGAATTTTTTGCCACCCACTATCTGCAAATAGTAATGCGTGGAACAAGATCACTAACCAATATAGTAACCACATATATTTAATATCTGCTATAATATATTACTTTTAAAATGGCACTCTTTATGCCTTTCAGACCGATTGGCCCTGTTCCTATTATATAAGTTAACAATATAAAATCAAACAACTGGATTATACAAATAAAGTTTAAACGGAGAGTTCATACTGGAATTTCCTGAGACAAATCATAGCAGGTCCAGAATCTACTTGCCATGCTGCAGGGACTTACTGCCATACGGCCTTGGAGGTGGTTGAGCTTCTTCATCCTTTTCCTCTTCTTCAATGAAGGTTGGGTGTCTCTTTCCGATGGTCTCCACTAGAGTGTTAAATTTCCTTGAGGCTTTATGATCAAAATCAAACACTTTGCACAGGACCAGAGCGTTCCAATCGTATGCACAAAATCAGACACTTTGTACAAGACTCAAGTGTTCCAATCAGTTTGGAACACATGGTTGCTAAATTCAGCCATCT
>SNQJ01S0103278.1:0-22822 GCA_010110895.2 Picea sitchensis
CAACATTGGATTGATTGATCGCTCATACAGTAAATATGAGGACATGGGGACACAGTGAATGCCGTTCTTCAAGACAACATGACCCTACAAACAAAGCCAATCGAAAGATTGAGGGAATCAAGATCCTTTTCATGGTTCCAGTGTTTAGCCGAATCTCTTTCAGATCGGATTCCAGGCACAACTTGACTCAACTTGGTATCCACTCATCAGCTGTAGAAGAGTGTGACTATGCTTTCATTACTAAGCATTGCATTGATGGCCAACTAGAAATTTCAGATCCGAGATTTTTCAACAAAGCTTCAACTGAAGATTTGATTTCATTTATTTTGATAAATCTTTTATGATTGGTTTTTGATGTGGTTAACACATGTCACTATGTTTTGAAAAATCACCTCCTAAAAATAGAGACCAACATTCATCGTCGATCCATCCAGATTTAAAATTAAAAGATGAAAGGCACGATATCAACATTCAAAGTGCCCATTGCATTCACCGATTTTGGGATTGCCCAGAGCATATTCATGCAACATTTAAGCATTGACATAGGCATTTCAAGGAGCAGACCAACAATCAAGGGATTTGTTCCAAATTTTCAGGAGAGCAATTTGCCCATTCGATCATTTGTGTTGCAGAGGTTATGAAGTTGCGATCTGGCTTCGAGTAAATTTATTGTTTTTACAACAGACATTTCCGTTACAGTGATCTCCAAACGGTTTGTAAAGCGATGAGACTCTGCATTAAAGTTCAATCATACATAGGGACCATCCATACGCCACTTGTCAAAGTTATTAGTATCAGTTTAAAGAAGCTGGCATAGCATCTGACAGTTGCAAAATTCCAGGAAGGCAAACCATTTCCATATTCCTCGAAACAAATAGAGTTTTGTTTTAGATTATTTCTTTTAAAGACTGAGTAATGTAATAGATTCTAAAAAACAGATTGGTTTGGTGATTTAAATAATCGTTTTGAGGAGATCAAAAAGAGGGGGGGCTCTTGGGGGAAGAGACGGGAGTAGTACTCCCCGACTGTGGATTTTGTTTTCATTTCTTAATAATACAATGCAATGGCATGGTTTTTCTATATCATAGATTCTTGTGATTTTGTTTGCAGAGAATATCTTATTGCTTCGTTTTCACATCATTTCACTTGGTTTTTATTTCCATTTTCTTCCCGATTTGTAACTGTGTTTGTAATGGAATTCATCCATTTGTTAGATGCTCTGTTGCAGAACCATTGTAGATCGTTTCTTGCAAAGAAAGGAAGGTTCAAAATTCATCCTTTGCTAGATGCTCTGTCCCAACCATCTCCCTCCACTGATTTATGCCTGGAATTCACTTATTGCTAAGTGCTCCTTGCATTTTGATATTTTTTCTTTATTTTGGTGCCATACTTTTATAAATCCTTCTCTCAGTGATCAGTTTCTACCTCACCTTTGATCCATGGATTTCCATTGTCGAACACTCATGTTATTGGCTTGATCATTTGACTCCATGCATAATGGACTATCTTCCGGGTCCAACCCCAAACCCTAAAAACCCAAAACTTTTTGTTACCTACAAATCTGCCCACT
This sequence comes from Picea sitchensis, assembly GCA_010110895.2. NCBI lineage: Eukaryota > Viridiplantae > Streptophyta > Pinopsida > Pinales > Pinaceae > Picea > Picea sitchensis. The sequence continues at coordinate 1,571 of SNQJ01S0103278.1, forward strand.
ATTCGAGCTTATTGAATATCTTATTGTGACATTATTCGAGAGATCCCTCTCGGGTTGGAAGAGGCAGTTTCCAACCAAAAATGATTTGAGGTTACCTCGGGATTGGTTTGCATGCAACCCAAATCTAGTTCCAAGTGATAACATATGACATCAATATCTCTCCATTATCCTTCTCTTCTAGATCACTTTCATTGAGTTCTCTTACTTTAGGTTAGGTGTGTGATCTCTTAGGGAGGGATGTCTAATATGATTAGATAGGGTCATTTATCACATTTTCTTTATTTTCCTTTGGCTTTTGGTCATCAATTTGTTTCATGTTGACATTTCAAGGCACTTGGGGGTATTTCCACACTCTATGGATCCAATTTAGTGTGCAAGCCCCTAGTTAGATAGATAGAATCATTGGGATGCTTCGTTATGAATCATCACAACTTGAATCCATTTGGGTTTTCTATTTACAAGATCAAATGAGTGAAAATTTCTTCACGGTCTCAAGGTGCTAAATGAACCACGATTTTTTCTTGATTGTACCACGACTCGTTCCGAATTGGGAAGAATAAAAACCATGTATTTGGGAAAACCATGGTCTTAAATATTCGCAATGTAAGATCAAACCACGGAATTTGACTTTTCCATACAGGTTGAATGGTTAGTTTAATTGCCTTGCAAATCGGGAGACTGCCCCAGAAATTGCCCGCTTGGGACCGCAGCTACTACACGGAAGGGGTACTCGGAGGATAGACGGCCCAAAAGGCACCGCGCGGAGGTCACGACCTGACCTTTCCATCCAACCAGGTCGGCCACGTCAAATAAATACTTCCATCACTGGTTTGTATAAATATATATACATGTCTACATATGGAAGAAATACCTACACCCGATAACGCTACCATATTGTGGGACGCAGAGGCTAATAATGGAGGAGGAGCATGAGGTGTATGGTGGGGATATTCCTGAGTATGAAGCAGGAGGAGACATGGAAATGGGCACTGGTGATAATGAGTTGGATTTGATGAAGAAAAGGCTACAGGAGATGGAAGAAGAGGCAGCTGCCCTCAGAGAAATGCAGGCCAAGATCGCTCAAGAAATGCAGATCCCCGTCGTCCCAAACCCTGCTACTTCAGCTGCTGCGGATCAGACAAGCAAACAAGAAGCGGATTCACGGTCTATTTTTGTTGGAAACGTTGATTACTCATGCACTACAGAAGAAGTGCAACAACATTTTCAATCATGCGGGACAGTTAACCGGGTTACTATTTTGACAGACCAGTCTGGTCAGCCTAAAGGGTATGCTTACGTTGAATTTTTGGACGCCGAGGCTGTTCAAAAAGCACTTCTTCTAAATCAGTCTGAACTTCATAACCGCCAGCTGAAGGTTGCTCCCAAAAGGACAAACGTCCCACGAATGAAGCCTTACCGTTATCGAGGACGACGGTTCGATCCCTACCTTGCATATTACCCGCCGCCACCGCCGCCGCCTTATTATGGCTATGGGTATGGGAGAATGCCGAGATTCAGGCGGCCGATACGATATCGGCCTTACTGAAAGCCATAAAAATAGTTTTAACTTTTGATTGATTTTACTTGCATTTTGCTTTATCTGTGAGAAATTAATTTGGTTTGCATCATGGTGATTGGAATCTCTTTCGGATTCACCCCTTAGAGATTTAGGGTTTGGATTCTCTTTTGGTTTAACTCGTTAGAGATTTAATGTGATCTCTGGTAAAAATTGGAAATAGGTTTTGGGAATTGTTGGTATTAATAGTATAGAGAGAAGTCAAGTATATTTTATATAGTAGAGAGAAGTTAATTATATTATATATATATATATATATTTTTTTTTGTTTGTTAATTTGTGTGGGACCATTACTCGGGGATAACACCCGGCCTGAGTCACACCAACCCTTAACATGGTCGGATTCAGGTTTTGAACCGATGACTTTAACAACACGGAGTGGTTTAACAACACACTAACAACACACTCCATCACGGTCCTACACCTCGGGGACTATATTATATTATATTATATATATTTATATAAGAAGTTATTTCAAAATGTTATAATATAGAGATGGACTATATTATATTATATTATATATATTTATATAAGAAGTTATTTCAAAATGTTATAATATAGAGATTTAGGTATGGGATTCTCATAGTTTCAGTGGTTAAAGATTTAGTGTGATGTTCTAGTTGAAATATGTTATCTATTAAGCATTGCAATGCATTTATTTATTTTATTGTAAATATTAATAATTTAATTAAAAGGTAGTTTTGTATATGCTTTTTCTTGAATTGGTAGATTTGAGGGGTTGATGTCGTATAATTATTTACATGATTTGAACCACTAATTTGATAAGCATTAAACCATGATTTGCACTAACCTACATGTTATTGAGGTTTTATGTTTTATTATTTGTCTATTGGATTGTAAAATAGTCAGTAGTATAAACATTCTATATTTTGAAAAAACAATTGGCCAAAAATTTAGAAGAATTGTTGAAATTGCAAGTATTAGTTGTTGAGAATGCACTATCCAAATGTAATAGAGTTTTTCAGAATATTGAATTCATTTATACATTATGATGTAAAACAAGTTTGTTAAAAGTTAATGGTTGCATATATGATATAATGTCGCATGCTTATCAATGGATCACTTAAAAAAATAATTGTAGAATCCATTCATGATATAAAGGATTGTTTCCATCTCTATGAAAGTGATTTTTTTAAAAGATAATTTATATCTACAACATTTTATTATTGTATTGAGGATGAAACAATAAAGGGGTGGTAGGTGTAGAAGGATTTATCATAGACTTTGAAGGAAATCAAGAAGTAAAATTTGTATTGGAGAAAATATTCTCACCAGTATAAGAAACTTCATAGCAAAAGGGACAATTGTTTTAGTGAAATGCATTTTATTAGAATTTCAAGTCTTTGAGAAGCTAGATTTTTTTTTTGGAATTGTTGGGCCTAACCCGGTGGGGACATTAAGTGGCCAGCATTCGACCCCAGAACCTCATTCGAGCAAACAACGACACTCATCCACTTCATCTAACCCACCGGGCTTCATTTTTAGGTAATTATTTTGCTTAACTAGGCAATTATTTTTAGTGAAATGCATTATGCAAGAACTTCATGTCTTTATAAGTTAGATTTTTTTGGAAATTGATGGAACTTCATGTCTTTGATAAGTTAGATTTTTTTTGGAAATTGATGGTATATTCATTTTTAGGTAATCATTTTGCCTAACTATTATTTCACATTTTTAGGTAACTATTTTGCTTAACTAAGTAATCATTTTTAGTGAAAAGCATCATGTAGTTAGACTTATTTGAGAATTGATGGTATATGCATTTTTAGGTAATTATTTTGTTTAACTAGGTAATCATTTTTAGTGAAAAACATCCTTCTTTGAGAATTGATGGTATATGGATTTTCAGGTGATTATATTGCCTAACTATTATTTTGCAATTTTAGGTAATTATTTTGCTTAACTAGGTCATCATTTTTAATGAAAAAACATCGTGTAAGAATTTCATGTCTTTGAATTGATGGTATATGTTTTTTTAGGTAATTGTTTTCCTTAACTATTATTTTGCATTTTTAGGTAATTATTTTACTTAACTAGGTAATTATTTTTAGTGAAAAGCATCTTGTAAGAACTTGGATTTTTTGGGGAATTGTTGGTATAGTTATTTTTAGATAATTATTTTGAATTAAGTGTTTTGTTTAGACTTTGATAAGTTAGATATTTTTGGTAATTGTTGGTACATGAAATAGATACCATACTATGCAATAGATACCATGACATGAAAGTACATGTGAAAACAAATCCAATGGTGCAAACAATTCAGAAAAATGGTGTTTTGGGGTTCATATACCAACTAAAAGAGAATTGCGAGAAAAAGGGGTCATAGGTGAAGTACATATACACAAAACAAAATAAGTGCTAGTGCATGGATTCTAAGAATACTGGCATAGATTTGATGACAGCTAGATGTTTTCTTCTATATATGAGATATATATGATATTGATGACACGTTTTTATTTGTGCATATGTGAGATTAGTGAGGCTCACAATACTAGCAATAGAGGCACTAACATAATTAATACCAATAATAGTAGCAAGGTAGAAATGGGGCTGCAAGGACTAGGAGGTTGGACCTGGTCAAACATCATATTGAGCTCAAATGGATGTTGACACTAAGACAAAGAGGATGCTAGAGAATGTGAGCAACCATTTGCATTGGCTACTATGTGAGGTGTTTGAGTGAGATTGGTAGGACATAGAGGATGATAATGATGATGATTGCATAAGATTCACCAAAAAATGGTGCCTAGTGTTAAAATGAGAAACCATGGCCACCCAAATAGTGAGGGATATTATGAGAGGTGGGCCTGATAAGGCACCTCCTTTAGGGGACCTATCACCACTAAATAGGTTTCCCCAATTGTAAAAGTGGGATGGCTATGTAGTTGGCAAAGTACACTATTTTTTTTATAGTGACCCTATGTACCCATTGTGGACACACACACATACACACATGTTTGGTTTTATGATTTATGCACCCTATGATACTAAAATGTGTTGTTTGTTTCATTCCCATGTTTTTGTGGTAATTATGTGATGATATGTTTTGCTTTCATAGTTGTAAAGAGTTAATGTGATAAATGGCATTCTAGAACTTTATTTTTCCATTTTATCTACAAAATCATTGTGACTTCTAAGAACATGAATGAATTTTATGGCATTAAACTATTGTTATAGAAGTTGAATCCATAGATAATTTCTAAAGAAAGGACCATGAATGTTGTAGAAGTTCTTAAACCATACAATGAGGAGATAATAATCAAGATGAACATAAAGGTGGAAGATGTGGTTTGGATTGCATTGAAACATAATCCAACCACAACATTGTATTCATCTTGGTTGATAGTGGCATGGCCCAAGAAAACACCACATGAATGGAGTAGGGTACTATGCAAGGGTATAAAATGAATATATATATATATATATATATATACTTGTGAAATTAAGCATAAAATCTCTTCAAATACAACCTCTTGAATATTCTCTTTGGTTGGATCATATACAAGGATTATATATTATTTTTTGAAGGGACTGAGGGAGGGAGGACTTGTTGGTCATATTGGGCCTTATAACATTTTTTATGGTCTCATTATTTTGTAAAGTGACATGGTATTCTTTATCCACGTGTTTCATTAATTTGTGGAAAACATGGAAGTGGTTTATCCACATGTTTCATTAATCTTGTGGACAACATGGAAGGGGATAAAACTAGTGGAAATTTTTATGGATATCTTGTAGGTCCATAAGGCCAATAAAAAAATGTGATACCAATAAGTTTTATGGTTGTTGAATTTCTATTGCATCATGGTTTTGAGGACCTTATCAACAACCTCAACTTGGATATTATCCTATGGATAGTTGGGAGTTGAAAATTTGTGCAAAAAACCTAAATGAAAATCTAATGCTTGGAATATTTCATTCTCGAAGTGTGTACCATGGTCAAAGCCCAATTTATTTATTAGGGACAACAAAGTGAGTGATGAAATGGTTGAAAAAAAGTGAGTCACTCTATAAGACATGTTTTTGAATGTTGGCATGACTTCAACCAACCTTGCAAAGTAATCAACAACCATAGTAATGTACTTATGGCCATTATTTGACATAGGTTAACACTCCATAAATTCAATCCCCCATTTGNAAAAGTGAGTCACTCTATAAGACATGTTTTTGAATGTTGGCATGACTTCAACCAACCTTGCAAAGTAATCAACAACCATAGTAATGTACTTATGGCCATTATTTGACATAGGTTAACACTCCATAAATTCAATCCCCCATTTGCAAAAGGGACTACTAGTGGTAATGGGGTGTTGCAAGGCCAATGGAGTTGTAACAAGCCCAAACCTCTAAGTAGAATTTAAGGGAACAAAGTATCAAAATCTTGTTCCCCTTAAAGGACTCCAAAATTCCTTTTCGATGACATCATCACCTTCTTCTCATCAAGAGATTTCCAATGACTATGATTTTGCTTAAATCTTATTTCTAGGTCCAAAGTTATGGCCCCTCGAAGTTGGTGGCCATATCCCTGCCTTGTGTCATCCATGTGGCATCCTAGAACACTCGTCCTCCCACGAGATGTCGATGTCGATCTCCTGGTGCTTGTGCATTGCTTCGTGGCATGTATGTGGCATTGGCCATGTCACACCTTTTCAATCGCACATTAGACCTCTACCTTTCTTTCTTCCATTTCTATCAGGACCCTCCTATTGGGGTGTTCCCATGATCTCTTACCTTACATACTTCGATACGTAAGTCTGAAAAATCCCTCCTTTGATTAATCTGATGGTTATGGGACCTATTTATGGACAATTGAGGCTTTTTTGGAGCTCCTCAGTTGCGCAAGGGTTACGACCTTTCCGTAACCCTTTTTTATTGAGGAGGTGGGTCCCATGACTTATAAATGACTATGAGATATTCTGTGGGACTTTTATCCTCCACACGCCAAATCCTTTCGACACGTGATACTATTTTTGTATGACACATGGCATTATCACCACCTTACACGTGGCACTCATATTCTTCATAGAAGTTCACCCACAGGTGATAAAACACAATGCCACGTGGCACCTCCTGTGCTCGATGCATGGCACCACCTGTATTATAACCCATGGAACCATCCACGTCAAACCCTTATGCCTTCAACTAAATATTTATGGTCCATATTAACTGCTAGACTCCCTAGGTCTTAGCAGATCGATGGTCTAGAACTCATCTCAGAGCTTCTCCCTAGAAATGTATCACCACGACCCATTTTGAAAGCTCATCACGATGGAAGTTCAGGGTCTCTTCTTGGATCTCCCCCATCCATGACAGATCTACGGTTAGATATACTTCTCAGGGTTCCTTCCTTGGAGTGTATCCCTATGATCTATTCCAAATTACTTTTAGCGATTGATGGACCATATCTCCTCTCAGAGCTTCTCCTGTCCCGACATATCGATGGTTAGTATTGCATCTCAGAGCTCCTCCCTCAGAGTGAAAATCTTTGTTCCATTCCACAAAGCATCTAGCGATGGACAGTTAGGATCTCCCCTCATAGCTCCTTTGTCCCGATGGATCAACGACTAGATCTGCTGCTTGTGACTTCTTCGATCTCGACCGATCAACGTTCTAGATATTCCTTCTAGAGATATGATAACCATGCCTTGGGGCGAGTGCGTACGTTTTCTCACCCCCTTTCTCGTACGAACCTTAGTCTCGGTCGGTTCCTTGCAAGAAATTTGTCACCCCATGACATGTTGGTCAGACACATGGGATGAAACATGTCCATTTGGGTAGTGAAACATGTCCTCTGCACATTGGAGGACATGTCTCGGCTTGTCCGCATGAAGACACTTCCTCTTAACCTTGTCTCGAAGGATCACCCATATCCATGATCAAGATTTCTTTCAGTTGGGTCTGATGGATGATTAAGATTACCCCATTAGAGTCTCGCCTTTAGGGTGTTTTCGCATTAGTGGCCCAAATGACCCTGAATACTCCACTGCGAGGGTTGGTCATGATCACTCCAAGTTTTTTTTCCCCGATGGATCGACAAACCATATCATTGTTTGTAGTATCCTCTATTAGAGTCTTATTACAAACATGGACATGGTTCTCTCTTACTACTACGACCTCCAATCGACAATGGATATATACCCACCCATGGATCCAATGATCAACCTATAAGGGTGATTCTTCGATGGAATTGGGTTTGACAAGAGTTTCCCAATTGGGTTTGACATGTGTTCCCTCTGGACACACTGGCGGTCCTGGTCAGCATGATACGTCATGAATACAACACCTATTCACTTGGTCTCATTCAAACGAGACCTGCTATGATCTACAACAAAGGTTTATTGTGGGTCTTACCCTGATGGATGACCTATATTGTACCAAACATAAATATATATAGAATGTACATATATAAATACATAATCATTAAATAATAACAATTAAACACATCATAATGAAAAGATGTGTCTTATCTAAAAGACATGTCTATTAATGAAATGGAGCGTGGGTATATATGGCACACATTGTCATTATAATCAATATCTCATTCATATTCTTATACCTTTATTATTCAATATATAATTTATTATCCTATATGGATTTCTACATTTTGTTCCAAGTATTTTGGAATATTTAACTAGTGAACCAGGTAGGTTCACCACATAGATCGTCCCTCGGATTTACCTTTTTAGACTGCCTCCACCTCAGAATCTGGGGCCATTCTGGCCATGGGACTCTGACTTTATTAACCACAATGGATAGAACGGTCCAAGATCATACATGGACACTCTCCTATATATCAACAAACCTCATTGATTTTAGAGTGCACACTCCATGGGATTCATACTCAATGTTGATGGAGGGTTGAGATCTCTCTGCTCCACCAGATCAATGGTTGAGATATCGTCTCGACTTCATCCTGATAAAGGGCCCATATTTAATTATCATTCCAAATCTATGGCCAGGATCCTCCAAAGGGAATTAGGGCTCATCCATTGTCTTAACAGTCCGAGTCTCAGCTTAGCCATTTTTACGAGGATTTTTCTCACATTCTTTTGTAGGTTTTTTGGGTTTCAAGAGTTCTTCGCCTGGGTTCCAAGGCATTTAATTTACTCACTCATGGTCCCTTGGTTTTTTCATACTCCAGGGTATTCACGCACTGTCAAAATTTCAATACCACACCAATCACATAAACATCTTATAAATTTATGTTTGCAGTTATTTCTATATATACAAAGACCATCTATAGCTAAGACACAAGCTTCACATACTGATATATATTGATTCTATGCAAACACAGGACATCTGCAGAATTACACAGTTAGAATTCAAATTAATTATATAGATCCATCAAATCCATTCATACACTCTAACTAATACACAAAATCAATGCAAGGCACTTATCTAAAATTTACGAGATATTTCAGCCGCTGCTATATGGTGAACCGCTCTTCACCCAACTGTCGGAAAGGTTGTGCTATGCTCTACTACAACCATCCACCCCTGAGCCAGGGTACAATGTCACAAGAGGATGTCTTCAAGGTTTCCGAGGGATTTTATTCAAATTCCCTTACATGTCTATCTCCAACTTCTCTCCCTCTATTCCCATTCATGTGTGTTCTCTTTTTCTCCATCCCTACGCCCTCCTTTTTCCTATATTATCCTCCCCAAGATCTCATGGGTTGTGTCAGGAGTTTCCTGATGGTACCTTTACCATCCTTCCTTAACCTTCCCAGGGGACTACTCCAACTACCAACTTGATTGATAGTCATTTTTCAGGGCTGAGGACAGTTTGAGTTTGCACCATTTTTAATTATACAAGGTACTTCCTGATAGATTCATATCCATAAGTAAATTCCTACCTCTTGCACCATTCCTGTCATGACATTGTAACCTATGAAAGCCATCCCTTCAACAGTAGCTCAACATTTCTCTATTATATTAAAATCAAATATGTATAATATAAAAATAAATCAAGGTCCATTGTTTTTCCTTGATCACATAAAATATCTTTCTAAGGTTTTGTCATAATAATGCTTATATTTATAGACTAGGGGAAACAAAGGTGTTACAGGAGCTCATTCCTTGGAAGTGAAAATTTTCCAATTTGTGCATTGCTTAATTAACATATCTGGTCCAAGTGTAATGTTTTCCACCGAGTTATCCCAACTGATTGGGATATTGCATTTTCTGCCATAGAGGGCCTCAAAAGGACTCATTTTCAAAGATTCTTGGTAGCCATTGTTGTAGGAAAATTCTACCAGGGGTAGATACTATTCCCATTTCTTGGGATGATGCATCACATGCATCCTCAACATGTCTTCCAACACTCGGTTTACCCTCTCTATTTTCCCATCAGTTGGAGGGTGGTGGGTTGTAATAAAAAACAATTTCATTTCACTGTGAACAAATATTTCCAAAATTTTGAGGTAAGTTTTGCATCTCTATCATATATAATTTCCTTAGTCATCCCATGTAGTATGGATATTTATTTCATGAAGATACTGGAAATATCTATTTCCTTGCAAGTGGAATTGACAAGAATGAATTGGGTAGCCTTGCTCAATTTATCCACAACTACCATGATGGAATTGTTATCCCCAATTTCTATGGATAACTAAGGAGATGATGTCTCAAGGCCCTCAGGTTGCAGACATGGAGTACCGAGAGAAAACTTGACCAACAGTCTCCACTTGCATAGATAGAGGCCTGCTTCACCACCATGGATCTCAAGTTCATAATGAGAGTATCCATCACACCAGATGGCTTCCAGAAGAAATTGGGTCTTTCTCCATGAGGTAAAATTTAGATATTATGGTGCGTTTCATTTCAATATCTGAGGCATTTGAGTTTGTTTCATTTTAAACTACTTTTGATTATGTAACGTCTACTTGGAAATTATGCTCTTTGCCTTGATTCACCTTTGTGGTTGAAATTGTGCCCTAGTAAGTGGTCATCCTTAGGGATATGTTTGCTAATGGGATATCCTCTTGATAGGTTATTGTATCATTACTAACCATACATTTCACTTTCCACACTTCATCCCCTAATCTCCTTATCTTTTGGGATTTTCGGGTGTACTGACCCAAGAAGGGATTGTCCCTCATTTAATGGGAAGAAGGGGTTGAAATCCCAGAGGCTTGTATCTAGAAAAAGACAAAATCCAATCATGAAACTTCTATATGCTCACCCAGGGATCCCGAGGACAATGAAATGTCTCTCATAACAAACTGACGGGACCCTTAAAAATAACTAATACAAAATGCCAACCAAGATGGATTATGTGTGGGCAATATTTTCATGCTTAGGTAGAATCCCCACACATTGTCTTCAACTTGGGGAAGCATGATGTGACCAGGGTAGAGTTAATATGGGCACTATTTTTCATGCTTAGGTAGAAGCCCCACCTTGGCATCAACCTAGAAACATCTTAAAAGAACAAAAGACAATAAATGGGCTTGGAAAAATGTTGCATTGAAAACAAAGGTGAAACACACCCTATATAAGCAGTTAGGACTTGAACTAGTTGAGCCTTTGCAATATCAGGATATCATGCACTTAAAAAAAAGATATCATCTGCAAAATTTATGACCCCGAGAAGTTTATGTAACAACTTACTGCATCGGTTCCCACATGAATTTTGGCATTTCATCTCCTAGGGTTAAGTTTTTGGATGTCTAGGGTTTTCTGATTACTTATTGATGCTAAAAAGGCCTGGAGACCTCATTGTAATGTGATCAGGTGAATGCACGTATCCACCACATCTCTTCTCATAGATTAACTACCACCATTTGAGAAATATTGTTTCATTCTGCATTTTACAATTTCAACAAATTTCTTTATTGAATGGAATTTAAGTTTCATTATATCTATATTATTGTTCACTCTCTGTGTTAATGTTATATATATGTGCTTCATTTCATTTTTCTCATAAATCCGGATCAATGGTATCATAACAATTTGCTCTTCATTTGTTTATGTGTGCATGTCCCCAACAAGGTCAGGGTATAAGCAGTTGGGACTCGAACCAACTGAGCCTTTGCAAGATCGGCCTTGTCGAACCCGACAACCTCCCATGGGGGAAGAAAAGAGAGACGATGGGGCAAGAGACCCATTCAAACCATTTCTCAAGGAAGACCTCGTGCGACTGGGGCAAGAGACCCATTCAAACCATTTCTCAAGGAAGACTGCATGCATGTGGAGACAGGGGAATGAGATGATGGATAATTTTGTGCAAATCCTTTGATGACTGCCAACAGGCGATGCATCTTCCTTGAGCGGAGGTGCTGCCCCCTTCAAGGTATAGATCAATTTTTATATTCCTATATTTGAAGGTCAGATAGATGCAGATGCTGTAGAAAAATGGTTAAACCTTCTAGAAGGGTATTTATCTGTCCATAAATTTTCCGATAGAGAAAATATTATATTTGCACTCCTTAAGGCTATCCCCCATGTCAAATATTGGTGGGAGACTTTATGTGAGAAAAAGGAAATAGATGAATCTCCATTATTTGCAGTTGCACCCACTTGGGGTTCTTTCAGGGATGTTATTAAGGAACAATACTACCCTTTCGTCAAGCAGTTGGCTTTGCCTACAACACCACACACATAGCCATACACCATCGGATGGCTCCGCCAAGGGAGTGATCTTTGCATCAACCAACAATGTTTCCTACCCTACGACATAAAGCCCTTCAAAGATGAGTTATTGTGTGATGTTTCCCCCCTTGAAGTCTGTGATGTCATTTTGGGCCAACCTTATTTATGGAAATTTCATGTTGTATATGAGTCTAGGCCTCATAGTGTTATTATTACTTTGGAAAAGAAATTCTATAGGATACCTGAGGTAGTACCACCTACTGCCATTTCCTTGATCTCTACCAAGAAATGCAGAAAGGTCATCTCTCAGACCAGGAAGTTTATCTTCTTCATAATTCATGCTCGAAGTGAGCGGAAGGTTGAAGCCACATCCATGGCCTCCATGGAAGTTCTCTCCATGCAATAGAAGCAACTAGATAAGGTCATTGAAGAATACAAAGACATATTCTCCTCACCCACTGGGACACCTCTGCACTGTCAGGTCAAGAATTCAATCGATATGACCCCCGATGCACCACTACCCAATGGGTCAGTCTATCGCTGCTCTCTGTCAGAAAATGAGGAAATCAAGTGCTAGATCCAAGAGATGCTAGAAAAGGGGCACATTTGACCAAGACCATCACTTTTTTGAATCCCAATTGTGCTTGTGCAGAAGAAAGATGGGACCTAACAAATCTACATTTATTATTGGGCCCTAAATACAATTACAGTCTGGAACTAGTACCTAATTCCCTGAATTGATGATCTCCTTGACCAAATCAAGGGGGCCAAATTATTTAGTAAGATTGATCTAAAGTATGGCTACCACCAGGTCCCAATAGAGTAGACAAATGTATGGAAGACTGCTTTCAAATCCAAAGAATATATTTTTGAATGGTTGGTCATGCCCTTTTTTGGTGGTGTATTTGGATGAAATCCTTGTATTCAGCAAGAGTTAGGAGGAACACTTACATAATATTCAACATGTTCTGCACACTCTGCAACAACACAAGCTATATGAAAATTTGGAAAAATGATCCTTCAACATGAAAAGGGTCCAATATCTAGGATACATTGTTGATGAGCACGGGGTGCATGTCAATCCATCCAAGATCTAGGTCATTCGTGACTATCCATCCCCGACAACACTCACTGAGATTTAGAGATTCTTAGGCCATGACAATTTATATCACAACTTCGTGTTGGGATTCTCCCACATTGCATGGGCCCTTAGCCAAGCGACTAGGGGTGGTGGCAAGGAAAAGTTCACGTGGGTCCATTTTCAATAGAAAGAATTTGATGATTTTAAGAAGTGCTTGTGCTCAGCCATGGTGCTTTCATTACTCGACCTGAAACATCCTTTTGAGATTGAGAAAAATGCTTCAGACTATGTTGTGGGTGCAATTCTCACTCAGCACGAAAATCTCATGGCCTATCATAGTGAGACACTATTAGATACCATCCATAAGTACCCCACTTAGGACAAATAAATGTACTCCATTTTATAAGCCTACCGCGAGTGGAGGATTTACATTCTCGGGTAGGAGACAATTATCCACATTGATCATAAGCCTATGCAATTCATGCAGACACAAGGGAAATTACAGAGTGACCGCCATAAAAAGTGGTCCACATACTTCTAGCAGTTTCATCTCAACATCAAGTATAAGACAGGGAGTACCAACCATGTCGCTGACTACCTCAATCGACCTCCAGTTGCAACACTAACCACGGTGATACACTCCTACGAACATGAGACCTTTAGATGGTCCTAACTCTATGAGAAAGATCCCGAATTCACCACTACATACCATATGATGGGAACACACATAGTTGTCATTTATTTCCATATTCAACATGGGTTGTTTTTCCATCTGGGCCATCTCTGCATCCCATCAAGTGAGTGATCGAAGCTGATTTGGGAAGCTTATGACAGTCAGGTGGCAGGACACTTTAGCGTAGAAAAGATAGTGGTAGTACTGCAACAACATTTCTATTGGTCGAAACTTTGACAGGATGTCATCAAGTATATCAAGTCATTCACAACCTGTGCCATTTCCAAACCAACCATTAAGAAACAAGGCATGTACACCCCTCTAAATACTCCCAATAGGCCCTGGGAATCCATCTCGATGGACTATATTTCGGGCCTTCCTTCAACCAAGAAAATAAATGACTATGTTTTTATGGTTGTTGATCGATTTTCCAAGATGGAGATTCTGGCCACTTCTAATAAGAGCATCACAGGAGAGGCCACTGCCAAGATATTCTTTGAACAAGTGTGGGTACATTTTGGGATACCACAAACCATCATATTATACTGGGATAGTCAGTTCCTCAGCACATTCAGGTCGAGCCTCTAGTCACGATCAGACACCAAGCTCACCAAATCTACTGCCTTCCACCCCCAAACAGATGGCCAAACTGAGGTCGTCAACAGGATGATTGTGCATATATTACACATGTAAAATTCCAAGCATCTGCACACATGGGATGATATTCTTCCCTATGTTCAACACAGTTACAACATAGCCATATATAGCTCAACCGACCACAACCCCTTTCAGGTGGGGTTGGGATTTCAACCATTGGGTCCCATGGATGTTGTACTACCCCTTGCGTCCACATAGGAAGAATCATCCCATGCTCAAACCAAAGCCGACAAAGGCAATCGGTTCATTGAACGAATCCAACACATCCACCAATAGGTTCAAGATATTTTTTAGAAGTCCAATTTCAAGTACAAACAAGACCATGATCAACACCGGGTGCCACATATGTTTTAGGTGGGAGATAAAGTTTGGTAGCACTTATAGAAAGAACGCCTTAAGGGACCCCATCATAAGCTTCTTCCACTCTGTTATGGACTCTACACCATCACCAAGGTTGTGGGTGACAATGATTTTGAGGTCAATATTCCCCCCTTCCTTGGCTTGGACCCAATGTTTAATGTGGACCTCCTTTGACCATACTTTAACGCAAAATACAACCATTCTCGATTCACCGTCATGAAGTTCCGTACCTCTGACTGATGATGATGAATAAGCAGATTCGTGTACTGCCCTTCCCGAGAGATCTAGGAGATCCATTTCCGAGATTGGTGATATTCGGTGAGCACCTTTCACTCGAATATGGTGTTCTAATTCCCCGATAAAAATGCCTAGCCTTCCCGTTATGATTCATATATTTCTCCCATTGGACACCTTAGAGATAGAAGAATAGTTGACACCGACATAGATCAAACATGAATTCTTGGAACATGAATCCACTGATCATATCGTGGACACACAGGTTAAGGTAACTTGCCAACATAAGCTTCAGCTTTATCGTGTTGTCAAAGTGGGGTAGCTCCTATGCCAAGGAAAGTGGCTCACTCTGGGCCAAATTCAATAGAAATTTTGTCATATGATGGGGGAACTAAAATCAATGGAGACCATTGCTTCATAAGGGGGGAGGATTGATATAGGTGGATATCGGTGGCCACCCACCTCTTCCAAATGGATCACATACAATTTTCATCTTGGCAATTTTTTTCTAGCTTTTCGGGTCCTAAATTTTCGGGGCTGTTTTGAGGCCCTAAACAACGTTTTTTGAAATCTCCATAGTCATAGTGTAGACAGAGTTAGAATGTGATGGAAACATGTGTATTCCTCGGATATACCTTACCAACGGGCTATCGTTCGCCTAAAATGAAGATCGTATGCAAAAATTACCACCTAGGGAAGTTGATGTGCCAACTTACCCCATCGGGGCCCACATGACTTTTGATGCTTCATCTCCTAGGGTTAGGTTTTTGGATGCCTATGTTTTTTTTATTAATTATTGATGCTAAAAAGGCATGGAGGCCTCATTGTAATGTTCTTAGGACAATGCGCATAGATGCCACATCTCTTCTCAGAGATTAGCTACCACCATTCGAGCAAGATTGTTTCATTCTGCATTTTACAGTTTCAACAAAGTTCTTTATTGAATAGAAGTTAAGTTTCACTGTATCTTTGTTATTTTTAATTGTATCTCTGTGTTAATCTTATAGATCTATGTTTCATTTTGTTCCGCTCATAAATACGGATTAGAATTCCACTCAAGCATGATCTCTAGTATCTTTCCAATGTAACCTAACTTCCCCTCTATTAGGTTTTGATCATGGTAGATAACATGAATAAATTGGTCGAACTCGACCTCCATTCCATAGTCTTGTGTGATGTGTCGATCACTGATATCATAAATGAAAAAATGATATCCATATGCCCACATAGATGGGAACAAATGCAACTGTAAAAATGTGAACAAAGGATAATGTCATATGTCTAATAACCCGAGCATTAATAAAAACACAATACATGTTACAATTCAAATATGTTATATTATCAAATGAACATGGTAATCAGAGAGGCTATTATAGAGTTTTTGCACCCGGTCTCTATGTTTAGTGCATCTATCTATTGTCCACATGGGTTATGACTAGACACACCATATTTCTCTTGTATATGGTCAACCAAACAACTGTTGGGATATATTTTTTGCATATTTTATTTTAAATGATCATGATAAGGCATGTTTCTACCATTCAACCATGTAAATGATTTCCTTTCACTATCCCATTTCCTTCTTTTCTCTTCATACAATGTGACCCATGGTCATGTTGCCTCCATGTTGTAAAGAAATTTTATATCGATGGCATCAATTTATGAATTTAATGATGTATGCAAGAATTCAAAATTAATAACATGATATCAAATATATATTATCAACTTCAGTGTAAACAATTACTCTATACAAATTTGACAAAATATAAATGAATTTCTCTTTATCAAGCACCATTTTTCATTCATTTGGAGTAGGCCCCCTTCCCTTTTGTCCTCATCCCATTGGTTTCCCCAAACCACTACCCCCCACATGTCATCAATTTCGTTGATGTATTCACTGGGATAATATAACAACTTGTATACTATGTACCCCTCTACCATAGATCCCTCTAGTTTTTCCCTTTGTTGAAAAAAACACCTTCAATTTCTTCATGTGCATCTTTAAAAAGAGCATCCAATGACATGAGAGCACCCCAACTAATTCAACCTCATTAGGTAGGTGAATTAGAATATGGAATTGCAAGTCCATAAAACTCGTGGGAAATTCCTAATTCTCAAACATACAAACAATCTCAACTATATTTTGACACCACCGTGGAATGCTAACCATATGAATCTCTTTTGATGTGATCCAACATAAAAATTTAGATAATTTTGATATGGAACATCGCAGGTCCTAAGGGAAGTCATGGTTTAGACAACCATGCACAAGAAAAAGATAATGACATAGAAAAATAGACACACACATCGTTAATTGCCATAAAATCATGAGTGCATAGCATATTTTTATTGACACTATAGAAGAAGAGTAATGTATTCCACATGCATACCCTTAGAAGGTTCATATGGTCATGTGATTTAAACCCTGATAAATGAACTTCTACAATAAAGAAATGTCGTAAAATAGACACATATAAATAAGGTTACTTCACACCCAATATAACACCCTTCACCATAGAATGATCATCTATCTTCGAAATCCATAGGACATCACCTTGTTTAAAATACCCAGAGGGACCAACATCTCCTCTACTTTATTTTCTTGGCCAATGTATCTTTTTAGTATTGGAAGTAATAATATCTCTCATAATAGCCAATGTGTCACTTTTATTTGATGATATGTTCCTCCATAAATAAGATGAAACATTTTTTAATATATGCATGGGATATAGTAAGTGGTCAATCTTAATATGCTCTCAATATGGAAGCTCATAAATTGAAAATTTCCTTTTCATCCCAATGGAAATTTTCTCAACATAGGTGTTGAAAAATTTGGGATCATCGAACATAGGTTATCCATTTGAATCAAAAAATTATGCCATTTCCTTCTCCTCCTCTATGTAATATTCCTTAATCCAATATGTCAGTGTCATTATTTCAGTTTTTCCATTTCTCTCTAGTTTACCATTGAAACAAAATGCAACTCTTCTATAGGGGTGGTCTTCTAGGAGGAATACCCTCGAGAAGTCGTATGCATTATTTCATAGGTGGTTGGACTGTTAGAATGTAGAATATGCTGTGCTCATTTTACCATTGATGATACCCTCGTCACCCAACCATAGGCCGAAGCCACCCTTCGAGCACCTTAACCTTGACTGAGAATTCCTCTGGAAGCAAACCCTAGGCTAGATAGCCAAACAAAGAGTAGCACACATTTCCCCAAGGATAACGCATCACAAAAGAATGATAAGATAGTCCAAACCCTAGCCAAGAGATAGTCCAAGCTCATACTGAAAACTAGCTGCTGCTGCAGCTGCACCTGCAGTCCTCCTCCACATGTGCGCACCAAACTGGGAACTGCAGTGTGCACCAAAATGGGAACTGCAATTATGAGATGCTGTCAAATGAGAACTGGCACCCTGTATTTATATTGGTTTTTCCAGATTTGTTGGGGCCGACTTCTCCTTCTGGATATGTCTTTGTTCAGTATATTATTATTATTTTTGGCCGACTTCTTCTCTTGGAGGCTAATAACCTAATATAAATTATCTTCTTGAGCCGACAAGACTTCTAGGGTTATTAGCCAACTCATTAGGGTTTTCTCTTGCTTTCTGGAGTCTTCTATTCTCATCAGGTTCACATGTGGAGGTAAATACCTCCCACATCTACCATAATATTAACACTCCCTCCTAGCTAGGGAGGTATTTACAGGTAATGGACTTGAGAACAAAACATACCATTTACCCGGTAGCATCAATATAGTCATCTAGACTATTTCATGACTAGATCATGAGCATAACCATCACCGTCAGCTGCATCATCTCTCGAAACCATACTTCATCTAAGTAATTAGACATGATGCTGGATAAGTCACTCACACCATAGAGTGATACAAGAGACACTCTTATAATCTAGAGGAGTAAATGCTATGAACTAATTTCCTGTCTGGAAAATCTCTGTTCATCATTTGTCTGGATGGTGATTGTTTCCAATAAACTGCTGATAGTCCTCAAGGCAGTTAGAACAAAAAAATAGAACACAAGTATGTCTATCCATAGTAGTACATGACTACAATCTAGTGGTTCACTACCACACCAAGTAACACACAAGTACTTGATCAACAACGTATGGTTGCGAACAGTGGAACATATCCACCACAATAGTCCTCATCTATTGTCATACAATCTTCATAACAAACATTTGATAGCAACCTGCATAGAAACAATGTTATGATATAGACTGAATTATCTGGGCTAATATTTCACTCACATCTGTGAGCTTTGAAAGAATATATTCCTCATGAACAATGGAACATATCCACCACAGTAGTCTATATCTACTGTCTTCATAACAAACATCTGATAGCAACCTGCACAGAAACAATGTTATGGTATAAACTGATTTGTCTGGGCCAATATTTCACTCACATCTATGAGCTCTGAAAGAATATCTGCCTCAAAATAGTGGAACATATCCACCACAGTAGTATATCTCTACTGTCTGGAAATAGGTAGTCTCCATAACAATCATCTGATGCCATTCTGCACAAAAAATATTGTTAAAAATAAACTGAATCATCTGGGCCAATCTTTCACTCACGTTTGTGAGATTTGAAAGAATATCTGCCCTCATCAGCAATGGGCTATCTGCCCTATTCTTCTCAAACAAGGAAGAAGGATTGTTTCTAATTTTTGAGCATGGACCATTCCTTACCCTGGGCCATTCTTCCTATACTAATCAAAGTGCACCTTGGACAGAATGTATAAACCCTAAGGAATGTCTGAGTCTGGACCATTCCTCACCTTGGGCCATTCCTCCTACACTAATCAAAGTGTGTCCTAGAGAGAATGTATAAACCCTAAGGAATGTCTGTCCTGGACCATTCCCCACCTTGGGACATTCCTCCTACACTGATCAAAGTGCACCCTGAAGAGAATGTGGAAACTCTAAGGAATGTCTGTCCCTGATTGCTGAGCCTGGACCATTCCCCACCCTGGGCCATTCCTCCTACACTAATCAAAGTGAATCTTGGAGAGAATGTGTAAACCCTAAGGAATGACTGTCCAGACCATTTCCTCTGTTAACCACAAGAGGAAAAGACAGTCCTACATCAACCTCCAAAACGAACCATTCCTCATGTTAACGACAATGAGAAATCGCTATCCGACGAGGCGGGCCAGTCTTCTTGAGTAACCCTCAAGAAGAGAGACTGCCCTAGACCACTCCCCATGTTAACCACAATGGGAAGTCGCTGTCTATGATACATCAAAAATCATTCTAATTCCTATGTTAACCACAATAGGAAGTGACTGTCCATCAGAAGGCTCAATCCACTTTCCGAACAGGAAAACATTTGTCCAAGATGGACTATTTTTCAAATTTAAGGATGAATGTCTTCAATAATTTTTTCAGTGCTCCCTCCTAACTTGGAGAGTCATTTGCTTCCTTTTTCAATAAGAATAAAGTTGTTTCCACGAGCTCTAGCTTGAAGACACAAACTCTTTCATATTGGATAGAGTTTTTACCAAAATGTCTGCTTATCTGCTCATTTGTGGAGATATGCATTGGAGAAATCATTTTCTCCTTTCTGGACTTCATCATGGATAATGTAATGCTTGATTTCAATGTACTTTAGTCTGGAACTTGTGAAGGCTTCATGTAGATCTGAACAATAGAGTATATCATAGTTGGAAAACTGGAACATCTTTGTGTGGCACTTCTTCTGTCATCATGAGATCTGATCTACTGAGTAGTCATCTTGATGTTATAGTAAATCTTCACCACGCTTTTGTTGTGCACTGGAGGTTCTCCACCAAGTTTTCTTCTTCTATCTGCATATAGGAGTCTCTTTCTGGTATGCCTCAAAGTCTTGAAATTGCTCTTCATACGCTCTTTATTCAATTTCTCTGGAGAACATTCTTTGCATTCATCTGATGTAGAACTCCAACTCATGGATGTTGCGGATGATATAATGACTTATGTAGAGATAATTTTGGTTTACTGGAACAAGTAATCATCATAGTCTTCTCCCTCCATCTGGGAGAACCTCTGGTTCTA
>SNQJ01S0103279.1:17163-30479 GCA_010110895.2 Picea sitchensis
CTATTTGTGAGGACTGCTCTAGGCTTCTGAACATCGTGTTGATGTTGCACAACTTAGTCTTCGAGCTCTGGCACAACCTAGCAGACATTCGATTCAAGCTAGACATGATGGACTGCCACGGGGATAGTATGGTCACCCTCTTACACACTTTGTTCATCAAAGAAGTCAGATCAACTGATGTTGTTGCAGACATCATGGACACGACCGGAGTGATTCCTTTGCAGAACATTGCTCACCCTATTGGGCCTCCAAGCTAGTCATGTTTTCAAGTTTTAAAGAGTTCTTAGTTTTTCAATGTTTAGCAAATTCCCTATTTTGGCCCTACGCGACATTGTCTTGTTT
Source organism: Picea sitchensis (assembly GCA_010110895.2). Taxonomy (NCBI): domain Eukaryota; kingdom Viridiplantae; phylum Streptophyta; class Pinopsida; order Pinales; family Pinaceae; genus Picea; species Picea sitchensis. The sequence continues at coordinate 17,506 of SNQJ01S0103279.1, forward strand.
ATACAAACTAGTAGTTCTCTTTTAGTCTTTTTGACACTGGTTATGCAGACTAGTAGTTTTCTTTTAGTCTTTTTTCTGTCAAAAGACCTTACAAGTCTGAGAGGCCTGGACTGGTTTCCCTACTGGGTAGTTCAGAGCCACATTTTTCTCTTTTCATGGAAGCCGCCATATTTTTTTTTGGTATGGAAGCCATAACTGTATTGATTGTAATCACAGATTCTGAAAGGTAATATATAGATACTTATTTACAAAATAATAATAATAATAATTTGTACATTGAGATATGAATAACATGAAGTATACAACTACTATCAATCCATCTACCAACCAACTACTATTTATTGAACCAAAATGAACCTATTTACAGTGTAAAAACACGATATAAATAATATGACCAAGCAAACATAAATCATTTTGTTTCATGCATGTACATATTGATATGGGCATAATTCTTACATATTTGTTTTTTACACAAACTGAGATATATTATATTAACCAAAAAAAGGGGCGGTCGAAGCACGCAGAGAGTAAAACATTGTTACAAAAATTCCCTAAGCCCTGATAAAAATAGCAAAAACACCATAGTTTTTATCCTATCCAACATGAGTAATTGTCCTTCTCCTTCAGGCCAGCCAAAGTTACAGAATTCAAAGGTTACTATATGATAAACAATTTCGAGGATACATATATACTTAAACTGCATCATTAATTATGGGATTGGATGAAGGGATAATTCCTCATTTACCATTAACACCCCTTTTTAGAAGAGGGTGGCTTGATTTGTTTCACGATCTGCTAACCCATTATTTTCTCTTTTAACATGAAGAAATGAGAAAGAAGGGATTTCTTTGAGGGCATGTCAGATTTTTTTTGTTATGTTATTGAGTTGTGCATCCAAGGGTGATGAACCATAGATCATGCTTCGAATTGTGTTTAAAGAATCATCGATAATAATTAAATCTCAAATGCCTCCTGCCTTGGCTAAATTGATCCCTTGAAGAAAATCATATTCTTCAGCATGGTTGTTGGATGAGATACCAAGACTCCATGCAAAGCTTAGCTCTATATGTCCCCTAGGCCCAAACAAGACCCCTCCCACTCATTCCACCCCTGGATTTCCCTTGGAGGCTCCATCAAAACACATGATATACTATTGCTGAGAAGATAACCATTGTTTGAATTTCGAAGGAGGAGTGTGAAGCTGCAAATCTTATCTGGAGCTCAAAGGTGATGAGATGGAATATTGTATCCTCAAGGAGCTCAACCAACTTTGTTCATGACTATCAAGCCTTTGAGGGAAATGTGTTTTCATCTTCCAAGAGTTAAAGAATTCAGTAACTTAGGCTCTCATGGATCTTATAATTTTTCATAGTCTCACCTCTTCATTTAAGAATATACTCTTGTTTCGGCCAACCATATTTGCCAACAAACAAATTTGGGAAGAGCGATCCAAATTCTTTTAAAGAGGGGTTTGTTAAGAAAAGTCCCTCTATAGTGCTTCTGCCATTTCCACAACATGGCTCTCATTGAGTTTGGCCATAATATTCTTGGAGCAAGTTGTTAAAGAAAACCATGACACACCTCCTTGGTGACCGTGCATTCCAAGAACATATGTACTATTGACTCTGACTGAGATTTACATAATGCACAACGTGAGAGACCTGCTATTCCTCATTTGGATAAGTTCTCACTGGTGAGAATATTTTCATGTGCCAACGTCCAACAGAAAACATTTATCTTTGGAGGATTGTCCTGATGCCAAACGACATTCCAAAAGGAATATTTCTCCTGGACAACTTCTTGCAAGAGAAGATGTTCATATGCTTTGGCCATTGTGTAGCCTTGCTGTTAATTTTTCAGACCCCAACCCAGTTTCTGTCTCGCTGATTTTTCAGCCAATGTTTAATGCCCAAACCCAGTTTTATATCAACAATTAAATACAAAGCAGAAAATATACTTCAGAACTAAAGCATGAGGATTTTGAACATCGTTTTCAACGCATAAATAAAATATCAGTAGCATATAAAAACTCAGAAAATTAATGACACATAATTTTTGGTCTAACTTTGACCCTGGAAAAACTCACAAGGGGAAAACCAGTGAGAGAGGGCTTTTTATTATTTATGAGCTTCAGAGAAATTTCTTCTACAACATATTCATCTTCAGAAATTACAAAAACTTATCTCAGACTTTCATTCGCAAAATCCTTCTGAACAGTCCTGGAAAAAGCTCCTCGATTTTTGTGCCAGAAATCTGTACAACTATACGACTGTCCCAACAATAAATGTTGTATGAACTATCTCGATTTTCATGCCAAAATTCTGCAAACACTGTACGGAATATGCAGCAGGAATAACTCCTCAAAAACCATGCCCAATCTTCTCGAAAACTCTATTGTACGACCCTCGAAATTCATGCCAAAACTGTACGTACTGTATGGAATTACACCCAGAAATTTATGAAAGCAAGTGCCTCGATTTCTGTGCCAATAAATGACTGTATGGCAGCCTTGGGATGCGTGCCAAACTTCTCAGAAATACTTCTACTATCTCCCTCGATTTCTGTGTATAAAAATTGGTTGTACGGCCTCTAGAATTCTATACCGTACGGTCTGCATTAAATGTTGTACCCTGCATTGAAATTCATGCTAGCTTGCTACCTTGGGATGCGTGCCCAGCTTTGCAAATGTTGCCTCTTCTTCAACTCGACCTCTCTCTTTTGCTCTCTCTTGCTCTCTCAACAAGAATGCATCAACTACCCATGAATGGGTGTGCCCCCTTGCCCTAATCGACCTCATGAGGGAAGGTGAGGAGTTTCATAATCCAACGGTGGAGATTGGATTAGATGAGTCACTGAGATTAGGTGTCTCTTCACTCACCCTCACTTTAGTCATAAAGTTACCTTTTAATTTGCATCTCACAAATTAAATGACTAGGGCCAACATTAGGCACGTTCTCACCCCTTAGGCGCCTAGGGAAGAGAAACACTTGCCTTGGTACTTTATTTAATTAAAAATTTTAACACTTGCTCTCCCCAACCTCACACATCAACGTCTACCAAATGTACAGGTGAGGAACCAGATAATGAGGCAATTAGTAAGCCGGCTTAACCTTGAATAGTTGTGGGAGGTCGTCCTAGGTTCCAACCAATCCATTCGCCCAAGGGGTTCCAATAAAAAATATCAAACATAGCAAACTTCTACTGGGATTTAAGCCATGCACGGAGTTGGGCCAAAGATCCTTCTTGTGATAGATCAGACATCTTTAATATTCTGCCTTCCCAAATCTGAATGAGTTTCCCATTACCAAGCATCCAAGTAAGTTTATTTTGTATAAGGGAAAGTGTGGCACACATAAGCTTCCATATGGGAGAGCTAGAAGGATTTGGAACTGACAATTCAACTCCTCTCATTATGTCCTACTGAAAATAATTGTGAACTAAGGCTTTCTTCCACCAAGAGTATTTCCCTTAGAGCATTTGCCACAAAAGTTTTGCACCAAGGGCCATAATGGCCAAAACTGGATCCTTAACTCCAAGTCCCCCATAGGCCTTGGGGGCCTGAACTACTTTCCAATTCACAAGATGGAAACACTTGTTGTTGGTTTTCCCTCCTCCCCAGAGAAACTTCCGGATTTGTTCAGAAGTCACTTTCTTTACATGCATTGGAGCTAACATGGAGTACTGAAAAATACGATAAGTTGAGAGGACTGCTTGGATCAAAACCAATCTTCCTGCTGGATTGAGCCATTGTGCGCCCCACTAAGAGAATTTATCCTTTATCTTGGAGATAGTTACCACCCAATCATCTGCAGAAAGAGAGGAAAGACATATAGGAATCCCCAGATATTTAAAGGACTTCTAGTTCGATGCCAAAGGGAAATGAAGGATACCCACAATAACAACTAGAGAGTGAGCATTAGTGTTCCAAGCATAAATATAACATTTGTTAGTATTAAAAGTATTTCTAGAAACTGAGAGAAATTGGTTCAGAATGATGTTGAAATGCCTTGCCATGATGGTGGAGCCCCACCCAAGGAGAAAAATGTCCTTTGCAAACTAATAGTGATTAATGTGCTTGACCCCCACATCAATTTTTAGGCCTAGAATGTTTCATTGTCGTCTCTCGTAATCCAATCTTCTGCCTAGAACTTTCGCCATGAGAATATATAACAAGGGAGAGAGGGGACATCCCTGATGAAGACCCCTTGACACTTTGAAGAAGGAGGAGGGACGCCCATTCAACATGGGGGAAATCCAAGGACAACTAATGCATGCCCCAAGTCATCTGAGGAAGGAAGGGTGGAAACCAATTTTTTCCAAGACCGTAAGGAGGAAACTATGCCTGACTCGGTCGAAGGCATATTCCATATCAATCTTAATTACCATGCCCTGATCTCCTCAATTGTTGATAAAATGTATGGCTTCTTGTACTAGGACAATATTATCCTAGATTTTTCTTTTGGAAACAAAGCCCCCTTGACTTGGGGAAATGAGTTTAGGAAGGAGCTTCTAAAGCCTAGTGGAAATAATTTTAGAAATTATCTTATAGGAAACATCGCAAAGGGAGATGGGTCTAAACCTTGAGAACAATATTGCATTTCTTTCCTTTGGAATTAAGGCTAGGAAAGCAAAATTAGATACCCCCCCATTCGGTTCGATCGTTGGACATATTACATCATTCAAATAAAATCAAACTTGATAATATGCTAGAATTTCTTATAAAAGTGGGTAGAGAAGCCATCGGGACCAGGGGCCTCATTAGGATTGAAATACTTAATGGCTTCAAGAATCTCCTCTTCAGAAACCTGCTTGATGAGTTCCCCATTCTCCTCCTCAATTATTAATTTGGGAATATAGGATAAAGCTTGATCTCGCTCATTTTGATCTATCTCTCCAGACTCCTTATAGAACTCTCCATAATGATCACGAGTAGCTTGTTTGATTTCTTCAAATGTGGTGAGAGTGACTTCATCATTTAGCTTGATTTGTTCCACATTGTTAGCTCCTTGACGCATCCTGCATTGTTTATGGAAGTGGGACGTGTTCTGATCCCCCGAAGACAGCCAAAGATATATGGACGTTAGCCTCCAACTCTCTTCCTCTTTTCTCATTGCTAGTTGTAGTTTATTTTGAATATGACCTTCTTCTTCCAAAAGTGTTGTGGACACCATCCCCAATTCCATCTGATTCATTACATGTGCTAGGTTGACTTGCAACATTTGAATTTCAACTTGAGGGGCATGAATGAGTTTTTTATCCATTCTTTTATAGATTTTTAAAGCAGAATGAGTTTTTGTTCCCATATATATAAACATGCAAGACAACCACGCATTGACTCCAGATTGAAACAATCAAGGGGCGAAAAGAGGGAGAATCCATCAAGAGGGGGTTAAATCTAAAGGGGATGGACTCCAAATCCTTGTTATTTAAAAATTACAGTAGGATAGGATGATGATCAGAGCTATCCCAAGGAAGGATAGAAGAGAAAGGGTGAGCAAGATCTAGTAGAAGAGAGCTACTCAAGAGAAAACGGTCCAAGCAGGCAACAATATGACTTGGACCCGATCTTCTATTAGACCAGGTAAAGAGACCTTTTCCCAACTTAAGATCAACCAAATCCAAAGACGAGACAAGGTCCTCAAGAAATTCCCAACCAGGGTCCGTAACAAGGGAACCCCTCTTCTTTTCATAGGGATGCAACGTGGTGTTAAAGTCACCAACAATAATGAAATTGCCCTGGGGTTCTTTCGCAAAGAGGTTGAGGAGAGACCACTAGCAATCAAGTTTCTCTTGATAATGACTGGGGACATAAACATTCAAAATTGAATAAGACTTATCGGTCGAAACGTCTCTCATAGTTGTTAAGAGCCAATGTTGGGAGAGCTTGCTTGCTACCATGTTGAATTGTTGTGGGTTCCTTGAGCTAATCGCTTGTCCAATGTTGTTCTTCTAGAATTGTTTACTTTCTTGAAGGACCAAATAGTCCTTCAATTTTGTCTCCTGGAGGATTAATTGACGAATTGATTCCTTTTTCCCTCTAGACTCCAGTCCTTGACAATTCCAAGAGACAATATTCATTACTTACCGGGGGCTTTTTGTGCCCCCTCTTTAGGAGGCGTAGATCCACCAACTCCTTTATGTCCCTTAGGATCCTCACTGAAGGTGCTTTCTAGGGTTGTTTGGAGCCCTAATTCCTTATCCCTGTCAACAATTTCCTCTCGCTTCCACCGACCTGGCTTATTCCTAGATTTTTAGCTGAGGTGACTACCCATGTGTCCTTGCCTATCTCCTCTTCAAATTCTCCCTATGATTCCTCTTCTAGTATTACCGGGATGCCTAACTTTGACTGAGTACCAGGACCAAGAATGGGAATATCGTCCTTTCCAAGGGAGAAAACACCTGAGAACTGGGGGGGATTGAAAGGATCCTCCTCTGTAGTTGGTTTGTCAACTGCTTCCGTCGAGTTTTCCTGAATTTCTTCCACCTCTTCCTCTACATTGGAAAGAGCTTCAAATCGGTTATGACTAGACTCTGGGGCTTTCCCATTGTCATCCGATTTAGGAGTTAAGGAGGGTCCATCTACTTGACCGACTGAGACTTTAAGAGGGCTTTGTTTACTTGAACCCCTTCGGTGATTTTGAGTTTTTCATTGGTCCCACTCTTCTGGAACTTTATTAGGAGGGTTTTAAAAGGGAGTTGCTCACAGTCTACTTGTTGCACATAAGTCTAGTCATCCAAGGTTAACTGAATTGCCTCAGACAACCCTTTTTCTAGGTCCACTTCAACACAGATGCAAGCACATGCTTGAAGCTTGTCGCATGTCGTATGGTTCGGCATGATCATTATATCTTCCCAAGGTATTCCCAATGCATCTAATGGTCTCATCATTCTAGTAGTGGAATGGGAGAAATGGAAGGCGAACCCAAACCGGAACTGTCGAGGGAATATCGTTTTCAGGGACGAAATCGAGAGTCCACCTATTTAGTTACATTCCCCTCGCCCCCATGAAATAGGGGCCACTCCGGAAGATCAGATCCCTATCAGATTCTTCCTCAAAAAGAAAAACAAAAAATCCCTTACCGCATAAGGAAGAAGAAACCCTGCGTTGGATGAGCGGGCACCAGTTTTTGTCCACCGCAGAAGGAAGTAGAAACCCTTCGTTGGATGAGCGGGCACCAGTTTTTGTCCACCCAGGCAGAAACCGCGCGAGGAGATGGATAAATTCCTGTGAACTGACCAATGAGCCCGCGATCCGCAAGTTTGAGTGCCAGCGGTCTGGAAGAGTCAGCGTGAACAGGGACCTGGGGGATTTCATCCAATTGTTTCACAAACTTCGAAGGAGGAGCCTTCACAGTGCGAGTGGCCGAGAAAACCAGAGCCCGAAAAACATCAATATCAGGAAAGGGAGGCGGAGGCGGGAGAGGGGTAAGGTGATCCCCCAGCAGAACCCGAGGCCATCGATTAGGGTTAACGCAGGAGCGAGAAACGAGGGTTTACGCAGCGAATAAAAACAACCAGAAGGAAACCTTCTTTTAATTTATAATTCTTACATATTAATCAACTAAATTATACTCAATCAAAGAGGGCTACAACCCTATGAAACGAGTTATATACGAAGTATTCCTAATACATCTACAACATCCACGAAGCTGCAAATAAATGTTTTTTCCTTGAATTATAGAAAGGAAGAAGAAGAAATAATCCAACCTTACACAAGCTCCCGAAGTAGTGCTTCTCTTTTGTTTCTTTGATTAACAAAATCAACAAAGGGATTCACTTCTTAGCCTATATATAAACAAACATCCAATACCTCACTCTTTTTTGAAACATTAAAACTATAATTAATCAAACGTTGAGTACACATAAATATATTCCAAAATCCAATCTAAAGAGGTAACAACAATATACATTCACTTAGACAACCATTTTGGAGGAAAGGAAAACATGAAATATATTCCAAAATCCAATCTAAAGAGGTAACAATAATATACATTCACCTAGACAACCATTTTGGAGGAAAGGAAAATATGAAGACTCTTATTAAATCATAAAGTACATGAGTGCAATAATATATCTTTTTATGAATGTTGGTAATCTTCGAACCAAGCTCCTTTACTGGTTTGTTCCTTTTTGAGAGATCTCTTCCATGCTGAAAGAAATAACAATTCAAAACTCTTGTTTTCTCAAAGCTCAATATAAAGGGATTGAGGGAGGCTAACAATGCATAACAACAACACTCACAAGATGCAAAATAGATAAGCAAACTAACTTTGTAACTTTGCAAACTAACATTCTAAATCAGTAGGGATTCCACCCTAAGGATAACAACACTAGCCAAAAGCAAGAGGGATTGTGCAAGGTGACATTCCAATGTACAATAATATACCTTTCTATGAATGTTGGTAATCTTTGAACCAAGCTCTTTTACTGGTCTGTTCCTTTTTGAGAGATCTCTTCCACGCTGAAAGAAATAACAATCCAAAACTCGTATTTCCTCGAAGCTCAATATAAAGGGATTGAGGGAGGCTAACAATGCATAACAACAACACTCACACGATGAAAAATAGATAAGCAAACTAACTTTGTAACTTTGCAGACTAACATTCTAAATCAATAGGGATTCCACCCTAAGGATAACAACACTAGCCAAAATCAAGAGGGATTGTGCAAGGTGACATTCCAATTTCAAGTGATAATGAGACTTGACTTCCTAAAAGTACGGAAGTGTGTCTAATTCTTACAATGTAATTACTTTTCTACATGACTTAAGCTTATGTTACATTTTTATTTTTTATTTTGACTTGGACTTATTTTATTTCACAAAGTTAACAATAATCAATATATCTATAACAATACCAAAGACAAGGTCGCCTAGACAAACATTAAAGAACATCACAAACTCTCTAATCCAACAAGCTTGTGGTGGAATATATTCAAGGAGCTCATTCCAATCTCCCTCTTATTCAAGTTAGGTTTCCAACCACCAATCAACTAGTGGCAGGATTGGAACTAGAATTTGGTCAAAGGCTTTCAAGAAATAAAGACATGTCGGGGCTATTGTTGGTTGCAATACAAGTAAATGGCATTGATGCTTGACTCAATAAGACATGGATACTTAACTCAAAGTAGTCCACATGGTTGTTTCAGTTCAATAGTGACCAGAAGCCTTTTATTGAGTTGAAGAAGGCCTTATTCACATGGTCCCTCATCTTGCGAGATGTTGTTATAGGGTATTTTCTTGTCCACCTTGGTGTCACCCAATCCTTGTGTCCCCTCTATGATTAGTCTTAAACCCTTAAGCATCATATTTTATTCTATCCACACAACAAGTCTATTTGGTAATGGTCCTCCCAATTTTGTGGCCATCTCCCCCCTGCTCCCCTCTCCTAGAAAACAATGTTGTTAGGAGATAGAGTTCCCTACTCTATGGAATTTCACAACACATGGTAGGTCATTTGAAAAAGGGGGAATGTCAGTTATGTCTAATCTAGTGTTGAATTGGTACTTGCAACAGACCATTGTGTATTTGTTTAGGTACTTTGTATCAAGGATGTTAGGGTCTTACCAGTTACGTTCCATAAGTGTCTTGTATATTGGGTAAGGTAGGGTATGCTAATGGGTATGTCGATATCCTATAAATCCACATCCCTTGCAATTGGATATGCACATAAGTACCCAATAGTGGTATGACTTTTTGAGGGCCAAAAAAAAAACTAAAAACCTAATTTCTATTTTTCCACCTTTTTTGTTGGGTCCCACCAAACCTCCTACACTTTAAACCCTAAAACAAATCACAATTATCATTTGCAAGTGTGATTGTTGGTACTAGGTAGTGGTTTGGTAGATAAAATTTGAACAATCATAACAACAATGGATTTAGCATAGTTGGAATGGATTCCACACTGTATGCATTGGAGAGGCATTAATGTGGCCTATGTTTTGCCATTGTAGTTATTTTTTTCTCAATTTCTCATGCGAAATATGGTTGGAAATCTATAACAACATATTTTTCCAATTTAACAAAAAATATTATTGGTACTACTGTTATATAGTGCTCTGCCTTGTTAATCATTTGTTTTTACACTATAAACTATGTTGAGTTGTTATCCTAACCATTTGGATTGTACATGGAGGACATTAAGGATTTAGGCCATATTTCTCAAGTGTTAGTAAGAAGACTGGTCACTCTCTTACCTACGCCAACTAGGTGATGCATGAATGGCATTGACTACTCTTTGTACATGCATGGCCATTAATGTGGTGCAAGTGGTACAAGTATGGTCTATTTAATGCATGTATCACAAGTATGATTTATGAAACACCCGAGGCACAAATATGATTGGTGTGATGTACATGGTGCAATTGTTGACCATTGCAATATATAGAATGAGTTTTGATATGATTAAATTATTTGACATTTACTAATGCATAAATAGAGATATGTGTCTATAATTGTTTACAATGACTTATAGGATATTCTATTGTTATCATGTCCCACATTGACATCATCCAATTTTGGGAATGACCCAACAATGTAAGTAATAATATGTGGAAAATGCATGCTAGCATAGAGGGGTTGTAATTAGGGAGTGTTTTGGGAGGGTACGTGTGATTATTGAAATGAAAATCATTCTCTTGTGCACATGTATGTTGGATCTAAGAAGTAGTTTAAGTGTTCACTCCAAGAAGATAATGGTTGATGACCTAAAATTTGGCCTTTGCACCTTACGGGGGGGGATATGATGTCGAATAACACTGATACATATGAATGAATAAAATACATTGTTAAGGAAAACATTATTTTAATAGAAAGGAACACATGTTAAGATGTAACTTTAGCAAGTGACACTTGTTAGACAAAAAGACACGTTGAAAAGCTCCTTACCTTTTTACCTTTGAAAATCTCCTTTTCTCTCCTTGTGGCTTCCCTGGCCATTGAAAGTCACTTATAGCCATCCCATCCTGTAGTGTTTCTCCTCCCGATTCCAATGAGCTATTACACTGAGAGGTTCCTCCAAGGAATGTGCCCAAAATGACCTCTTAAGTGAATTCCATTGACTTATAGCTCAAAATAGTCAAAATCATGGAAATCGTTGGAATGCAACGAAACCAAAGCCAACCTATGCGGAATGGATCATAATGATGGAATATGATCATCAATGCAAGCTGGACCCCACAATGCCTCTCAAATACCCCTGTACTCGCTATAGCATCCATCTGGCTACTCTGGTCATCATAAATCTCTCCCCTGTGATGATGTCCCAAAGTGGGGACATTACAGTCCTCCCTGCTAGAAAATTGCTTGTCCCCAAGCAATAACCAAATCATCTCAAATAAAATACCAGTATCCCATGTCCACCTGTGGGTTGTATAGTAGAACCCATCAGAAGATGAATAATCACACATGCTGCCCCCTGGGTCCCATATCAAGTCATGAACTACTAGCCCCTGGGACTCATAATCCTAAAATACACCAACTCTGTGAGTCTCGTGTACCTGACACATGGCCTCATCCCGGAGTGAGTCCATCCTCCTAGTCTCTACCAAGATCCACACGGCCTCCATCAATTGCAGATACTGATGCCAGAATGAGGTACCGCAAAACCTCCGTGAGACACCCTCAAGCGCTGTGCTCCCCTCAACACTGACACTAAATGGAAAGTTAGAATAAATTTCCCCTGCAATGGTCCACTCTCCCCTGTCGGCCAATGAACTGCTCAATCCTGCAATCCCTGGGTCCCATGCTAACCTCTGTTGAAGATCTGCATGCTGACACTGCACTACTCTGACCATGACTATCTGCCCTCTGCATACATCCTGAACCCTCCTCTCCTGGGTCCTCCTGCTAAAATACCTGTGACCATTGGACCTGTTGCCCAGAAACTGTATCAGTGAAGATACCTCTATAACAGAAGTACTTGTCCAAACATCTACATGCCCTATCATGATGATCAATTGGAAGAAAATATCTCACCCCATAAGACAAGTACCTGTAGACCCACTCCAAACCAAACCAAGGTGGTGTGTGTGACTCTCTGGTGCACCCTGGGTGACCATGTAGTCAGACATCTTGCTAGCCAAATGAACACCTGGATCCCATGGTAAATTTGGAAGTTTATCACTTCTAGTATTCGTTGGCTGCTCCTGTGCTAGACTAATCACTGTCTGAAGCCCTCTGCACTCATCTGTCATCACCTGGTCTATGATGCTCACCATCACATACCAAGTCTCAACTGTCTACCTAACACAGTCCACCTCTGACCTGTTGTATACCGTAAAAGTAATCCTGTCATGTAGTCTCGGCCTACTCACTCTCCATGCTCTCAACCATATCCGATCCCTCCTCATGCTGTTGTCTATGATAAAAGTGCCAGGACAGGCTAATAGAAACATCAGCAGCTAACTGTAGGACTGGAAGGCGTCACATGCTTTGGTCAGTGCCAAGGATTTGACTAGAAGCTCGTCCATAGATATCCATGATAACTGCTCGCCTGTAGTCATCACTAACCCCCAATCATCAGGTACAATCGGAAGCAACTCCTCCAACTGCTGGCAAACCAACCTCCATCTCTCATCTCCCATGCAACTGCTGAAATGGTGAAGGTGATCTCTCATAACTAGGTGTTGCTGCAAAGGATTGACATCTACATGCTCCCCTAGGTGTGTATCCTTCCTGCAAGGCACTATACCCCTCTAAATGCCGCCATACATCTCGGCATGACTCTGTGAACTATCCCTCATCATCGTATGCTCCGGCATACTCATGTCGTCTCATGTAGACTCATGCTGTATCATCGATTCTGGGCGTGTTGCTGGATCAATCTATATATGGAGATCAACCACTCCCAAGACACAAATGGAAGTGTCTCCCAACAATTGGTGCTCCTCTGCTAGATCATCAACATCCTCTGTCAACGTGACTGGTTGATACATCTGAGTGTCCACTAAGACAAATGAAGTGGATCTCTGATGGA
>SNQJ01S0103279.1:30489-49565 GCA_010110895.2 Picea sitchensis
CCCAAGAGATGAGCTCACTAGCTAAAGCCATATATCAAACTGATAAACATACATGAATCCATGAGAAGAGGCCCTTGCCTTTCCTTTATACTTTTTGGCTCACCTTGTCCCTCTAAAGTGACTTTCATTTTATTAATATTTAATTAATTAATTAACCTTTTTACCTTTGAAAATCTCCTTTTCTCTCCTTGTGGCTTCCCTGGCCACTGAAAGTCACTTATAGCCATCCCATCCTGTAGTGTTTCTCCTCCTGATTCCAATGAACTATTACGCTGAGAGGTTCCTCCAAGTAATGTGCCCAAAATGACCTCTTCAGTGAATTCCAGTGACTTACAACTCAAAATAGTCAAAATCATGGAAATTGTCGGAATGCAACGAAACCAAAGCCAACCTGTGCGGAATGTATCATAATGATGGAATATGATCATCAATGCAATATGGACCCCACAATGCCTCTCAAATACCCCTGTAATCGCTATAGCATCCATCTGGCTACTCTGGTCATCATAAATCTCTCCCCTGTGATGATGTCCCAAAGTGGGGACATTACATTTTCAATTAGGATATAAGAAGTACAATGATTCATTTGGTCTAGAAATGTGCAAATGGCCATGTGACATTATTGCTTTTATGGTTTTCAATGTTTATTATTAATGGTTAGTTTCAAAATTTTAAAACTTAAAACATAAATATATTTTATATAATAGGGTAGAGTCCCCCATGCCCTACCCCTTGATGTACCCTGACAACCCTAATTAAGGTATTAGGGTTGTAATCTAATTTGGGATAACGGATTAGGGTTTTGAATACCACATAATACTTATATATTTTATTGTGAAAAAATGAAGTTAATATTATAATGTGGAAGATAGAGGTGTGGCTCTAAGGTTTGTTGGTTTTCTCAGTTAAGGGTTCCCAAGGTAAATCTCTATGTATTTTGTGTGTGTCATTGTTGTTCTTTCTATTTTGCTTAAGAGTATGTATGCATTGTTTCACTTCAAAGGTTTAAAACTTACATTTGGTATAAGAGTGAGATTATTGGTTTTAGGGGGGTACCTTTGTTGCTAAGGGTCCAACTCATTTTTGATAGAGCAAGTTTATCTACGATTTGTGATAAAACTTGTTTCAGTGAGAACTCTGTAGTGGTGATTCTTGTGTTGAAAGAGAATGGTGAGAAGTTCTAGAATTAAGGTTGAGAAATTTGATGGTCAAAGGTTTGAGCTATGGAAGCTCAATATGGAGGACCTTCTTGTAGACAAAGAATAATGTGTCTCTATGGATCCCGATTCTGCACCTACGTGTATGGCGACGAAAGAATGGATAAAGTTGGATAGGTAGGAACATAGTACACTATGGTTAGGTCTTTCATATTCAGTGTTATTGAATGTCTTGGGAGAAGTTATAGCCAAGGAGTTATGGGATAAGTTAAGGACTTTTTGTTAGTATAAGTCCTTGGTAAACAAACTTTTCCTTCAAAAGAAGATGTACCTCCTAAGGATGAATAACAAATACGTTGTGATAGAGCATCTAAATGCATTTAACATTGTGGTAAGTCAAATATTTTTTGTCGACATTAAAATTTTCCGATGAAGATAGGTGCATTAGTTAATTGTGTTCTTTGCTAGATTCATGGGATAGTCTAGCTATAGCTATTGGGAGTAATGCAACCATGTTAAAGTTGGATGATGTGGTTGCATCCTTGGTATCGAAAGAAATGAGATGGAAAACCATGGATAGTTAGAGCATGGATTCCTTATATGTAAGAGTTCATCCCCAAGATACAAATAAAAAAAAGTCTTCATGGGGGAGATCTAAATATATAGGTATATCTAATTTTCCAAGAAAATCTTTAAGGAAATGATGGAAATGTAGTAAAGTTGGGTATTATAAGAAGGATTATAGATAATAAAAAAAATTGATATAGGGAAGGGATTTGATGATTTTCCTTCCACCAAAGGGAAGACATCCTCAAAGGAAAGAGGGGATGTTTATTTGGCTTCTACAAGCACACATTCAGATCATGATGTATGGTTGATCAACTTGGGTGCTTCTTTTCCTATGACTCCTCATAGGGAGTGATTTTGTGAATATGAAAAGTATAATGGAGGTGATTTTTTCTTAGGATATGATTGGATAGATAGAATCATAGGATGTATAAGAGTTAATTTGTTTATGAAGGATGGAAGGATTAGAACACTCCCTAGAATTTTGCACATTCTAGAGCCAAATAGAAACTTAATATCCATATGTAAAATTAGTGATGCAGGTATACATACTGTGTTTGAAAAGGAAACCTGCAAAATGGTTCGAGGAACAATGGTGTTGATAAGAGGAGTTCATAGTGGAATTCTATATAAGCTATTGTGAAGCACTATCACTGCTGGGTGTAATAGTTTTGTTGTTCATGAGGTTGGAAATGAAGAAAACATAACCCCTACTGTCTATGGAGGAAAGACAATGCTATGGTATTGAATACCAGGACATACTAGAGAGAAGGGCCTTTGAGAATTACATAGTAAAAGTATGGTTGAAGGTATGTCTAATTGCACACTAGATTTCAATTTATGAGAACATTACATATATGGTAAACCAAATCGGGTAAGATTCTCATCTGGTGCTACAAGAGCAAATGGAATTTTAGACTTGATACATAGTGATGTGTTTGGACCTATTCCTATTCCATCATTAGGTAAATTTGTGTATTATGTTTCATTCAAAGATGATTTCTTAAGGAACATGTGGATTTATTTCCTCCAAAAGAAATTTGAGGTCTTTGATATATTTAAAGAGTTTAATTCTCTTATAAAGAATCATACATAGAATAAAATAAAGGTGTCGAGGATAGATAATTGTGGAGAGTAATGTGGAAATGAAATCGAGGAGTTCTATAAGAAGTGTGGAATAACAACGCAAAAGACTACTCCATACACACCTAAATAGAATGGATTTGTAGAGGAATGAATAGGGCATTGATGGAAAAGGAAAGGAGAATGCTCAGTGGTGTCATGTTAGGACAAAAAATGTAGGTAGAGGTAGTGGATATTGCATGGTACTTGGTAAATAGATCACCCTCATCATTGTTGGTCAACAAAAATCCACATGAGGCATGGATTGGTAAGAAACCCTCTCTTAAAAATCTCAAAGTTTTTGGTTGTGATTCTTATGTACATGTTCCAAAGGAAAAAAGAAGTAAGTTGGATAATAAAGCTAAAAAATGTATCTTTGTTGGTTCTAAAGATGGTATAAAAGGTTATAAAGTTTAGAACCTAGTAACTAAGAAGAATATTTACAATCGAGATGTTTCTTTTAGAGAAGTTAAATATGTTCTCAAACAAGAATTCCTACAAAAGGAAAAATAATCAAAGTCAATATAGTTTGAGTTGAACGATGAATAATTTGACTCAAAAAAATAAGATGAATAAGAAGAAGAACCTCATACTCCAGTTTTGAGGAGATCGGTTTATGAAATAAGGAAATCAGAAAGGTATACTCCACCTAATTTTCATGCTAGTTTTTCTTTATCTATTATTGATGATGATCCTAGAACTATTAGGTAGGTAGTGGATTCAGAGGATAATAAACTCTGGAAGAAGGCCATGGTTGAAGAAATGGATGCCTTGGAAAACAATGAGGCTTGGGATCTAGTTGAGTTTCCATTTGCAAGAGAACAAATTGGTAGCAAATGGGTGTTTAAGAAGAAGTTGAATGCAAAATCTAAAGTGGAGAAATACAAATCTCGCTTAGTATAAAAGATACATTCTTGTGTAGAGGGAATTGATTTTGGTGAATTTTTTCTCTTGTTGTGAATTAACTTCTCTTAGATTTTCTTTTTCTATTCACGATTCTCTTGATCTTGAAGTAGAGAACATGGATGTGAAGACATCATTCTTACATAGGGATCTTGAACAAGAAATATACATGAAACAACCAAAAGGTTTTCTAGTGAAGGGAAAGAAAGAGATGGTCTGCAAACTAAACAAGTCCCTATATAGATTAAAACAATCTCCAAGAATGTGGTATCAAAAGTTTGATACTTATATATCAAGACTTGGTTTCTCAAGAAGAAAAGATGATCATTGTGTGTAATTCAAGAAAGTTGGTAATTGTTTTATTTATGTGGTCTTGTATGTTGATAATATGTTGTTGATTGGAAATAACAAGGAAATCATCAAGGATGTCAAAATCCGGTTGTCTTTTGAATTTGATACGAAAGATATTAGTGATGCAAATTTTATTTTGGGCATGGAAATTAAAAGAAATATGAAAAATAGGAAAATTCCGTTGACTCAGATGAAATGTGTTGAGATAGTATTGTAGAGGTTTAATATGCAGGAATGTAAATTGGTCAAGGTCCCTATTCTTGTAGGTGTAAATTTATTTTCATATTAGTGTCGCAAGACACATGAATAGGAAGAGGACATGTCTTGTGTTCCCTGTGCTAGTATGATTGGTAGTTTGATGTGTGCAATGGTTTGTGGTACTAGACCAAACATTGCCTATGTAGTGGGAGTTTTGAGCAGGTATATGTCAAAACCAGGGAATGAGCATTATACAACAGTAAAGAGGGTTTTCAGGTATTTGCATGGCAGTACAGATTATGCAATATGCTACCAAGGAATACCTAGACCATATAGAGTGTCATATGTACATGGATTTGTTGATGTATACCGGGTCGAAGATCTGGATCATAGAAGATCTCAAAGTGGTTATGTGTTTAACCTATTTGGAGGATCAATCAGTTGGATGAGAAAGAGGCTGGATGTAGTTGCACTTTCAACTAAAAATGGTGAATACATGGAAGCTGCTCATGCAAGTAAGGAAGTTATATGGGTATATAGATTGTGTTAAGGTATTGGGTTTGTACAACGAGCTGTGAGGTTACATTGTGATAGTCAAAGTGCAATCTTTCTAGCAAAGAACCCTGCTTACAATGCTAAAATAAAGCATATTGATGTTTAGTATCACTTTGTGAGAGACATCATTGAAGACAAGAATGTGTTTCTGGTGAAGGTTGAAACTTTGGAGAATGTTGCAGACTCATTGATTAATTCTATTAGTACTAGAATTTCTCTTGGTGTAAATAAGCAATGGGCATTGTTGCCCTGAATTGTTGATGTTGTAAAACTCGAGCACCATGTTTGCAAAGAAAAAAACAATTGGGAGAATGTTGAGAATGTGTTACATTCTTTGCATGCCTATATCCGCATTTTGTTCATATGTGTTGGGGGGGATAGAGCCCCCCCTATCAAGAGTTCGAGGGAAGAAAACCCCTACTAATTTTTTTGGGATGTTTTTGGTTTATTTTGTGATTTTTGGCCTATGGTTTTTTGTCCCATTGTAATCTAATCTTGGTTAATATGTTGGGATTGTAATATAATTTGGGTTAATTGATTAGGGTTTTGGATGCCATGGAATACCTATATATTGTATTGTGAACTATGGATTTAATAATATAATGAATAAAATAAAGGCATGGCTCTAAGATTTGTTGGTTTTCTCGGTTAAGGGATTGGGGTTGTAATCTAATTTGGGTTAATGGATTAGGGTTTTGGATGCCATGGAATACCTATATATTGTATTGTGAACTATGAAGTTAATAATATAATGAATAAAATAGAGTTTTGGCTTAATATTTGTTGGTTTTCCTAGTTAAAGGTTTCTAGGGTAAATATTTGCATATTATGTGTGTGCCATTGTTGTTCTTAAGAATCTATATGCATTGTTTCACTTCAATGGTTTAAAACTTACACCTTGGGATTAGGGGTGTTTGTAAACATATCGGGTGCATGTTACCATGTACTTGCATCCCCACTTACTAGGAAGTCGATGTAACACTGGTTTAATTAGGGCCCCATTGACAAACATTTTTCTTGAGATTATGTTGTTTTGGTTTGTGTCTATATATCCTTATAGACTAAGATGCATGAATAAAATATTGAATTATATGTGCCACATATGCACCAAATCTTGGAATATTAGGGAGAGGTGCCTTCCACCATGAGAAAAAATCCCCTAAAAACTTCCTTAGCCCCTTCTACATGTTCTCATCAATCTCAGTGAAGTGAGGGGTGGTCAAGACACTGAGTTATATTCTTTCATTAGGCCACAAAGGAGGACAAGTTAACACCATTGTGGTGTTCTTTATTATTAAATTGAAATATCGAGGGTAGGAATAATATATTTTACCTATATTTACTACATTAATGACATATTGCAACCACAATAGCCAAATAAAGAACCAAAATGCCACAAAATGTTATACCTTTATTTATGGAAGCAATGTTCATTTACCTCTTTGAGGGGGAAACTTCAAATTGAGAAGAGATATGATTAAAAATAACTTCACAATACATCTCATTACATTGCTTCTACTTATTTATATCATACTATCTACCTCCTAGGAGCATTCTAGTAGGTGGAACCTTCCAGTAAACCTTCTTACATTATTTCTTTCACACTACAACACGAGACTTATTTATTAAAGATGGAACCTTCTTACATTATTTCTTTCACACTACAACACGAGACTTATTTATTAAAGATGGAATCCATCCATAGAAACCTATCTATATAGTTAGGGGGTTAGGGAAGGTAGGACCTTATCCCCCAAAAAAAAGTGGCATTTACTCAAGGTTGGAGATGAGGGAATTACTGATGGATCTTTGTTGGTTCCCATGTGGCATCCTTAGGTGGTGTATCTTGCCATTGTATTGGGACCTCCTGAATAATGTGTTGGTGAAGACTATGATCTTTTTTTTCAAGGATGGCCTTGGGATGAAACCAATGGAATCTTCTTCATCTAGTTTTATAAGCTTGGTTTGAATATGACAATTAGATCCAAACACTTTATTTAAGCACAAGACATTAAATATTGGATGAATTTTAGAGTGGCTTGAAAGTTACAACTTGTAAGACACTGGACCAATACATTTGAGGACCTTATAGGGGCCATAAAACTTTGGAGAAATATTTTGGTGGTGGTTGTCTTTTAGGGAGGTCTACTTATAAGGCTATAGAAGAAGGAACACCTGACCCCCTTCTTCAAAATGGTAGCAAATTCTTGGGCAAGAAAGGGAAGTGAAATTGGTCAGAGTTTCACTGTTCTTATGCTTGTTGTTGAAATGAGACCCAAACACCTCCTTTTATATGACACAAGGATGGTTATTCGGTTGGGGGATGGGCTATAGCAGGTGAATTGGTTGGGAAACCTCCAATAGCTCGTGAATATCACCAAATTCCTTACAACTTTTTAATTTTTGCAACTTTTCGAGGTATACGCGGGTTGTTTATTGTGCAGCAAACGTATATACACGGGTTGTATAGAATGCAACAAGAGTATGTACATGGGCTATAGTAGTGCAGGGTGCATATATGCTCTAAAAAATGGTTTTTTAAGTAGAGCTTCTCAACAAATATTTGGAAAATTATGCAAGTAAGAGGGCCAATGCCATGTATGCATGAGTAGGGAATTTTAGGACTATAACAAATGCCCCCTAATGTATGAGGCCAGATGATCAAATGATGGCTGAAATACATTACAACATTTTCACCAATGCACAAAATCAATGAACCTGAGACCAGAGTTTTGGAGGTGCCATCTACAAAACAACAATTGTCTCTCTGAGGTGGGCATACCCATGCTCAGGATGAACTAAATCATGGTTGAAAATCAAATACATCATAGATCCATGTCATATAACTTTATAAAGTGTAGCCGCGGGCAATACACAACAGATCTACATCTAAAAATCAGTCGAAGATATACAAGTATAGTATTCATCTTCAAGAATCTAGTGACGTGACACATGTGGTTGGAGATGATGTCTTCATAGCTCGAGCAACAAATTCAAGATATTCAAAACTCAGGTAGGAGTACAATGGGAGTGTGAGACTCACTACCCTGAGGTATTCGACAGTCCGTCGAGAAAAGACTAGAGGATCTCAATGATTAGGTAGAGAACTTCATCAATTTCAAATCTAGACTTGAATGGACTCTCGGGATGGCCAACTCATGGAAGTCAAGAGACAAACTGCAGAAAGGCTGACTTAGTTTGGGTAAAAATTCCCTTGGACAAAAGAACGAAAGATGATCAGATTCAGGCAACATGACATTGACATAAGTTTGTGATGCAGGAGGCAACACAAACTCTCCATGTGTTTGTAACAGTAACCAAATGGAGGAGAACACAACTCTATGTAGAAAGAACAACTTCCTAAGGTCATACTAGATCCCAATGCTTGGTGAACAAATGGAAGGATGTGCTTTGTCCAAGGGTGACTCTCTTTGCTGTCGAAAAAAGATTGAATATTTCTCGTCCCCTCTTTTTGGAATATTTGATTTTTTTTTTATCTTTTTCAATTTTTTAAGAGCTTGAAAAAGAATAAAAGAATGTTACGTTACAAAGGAGGAACAAGTGTCGCAAGAAAACATACTAGTTCCAAGCGCATGGAACATAATAATGCTCAGACTAATGCTCAGAGGAAGGAGACATGTGCAGGAAAATGACAATCGGAGAAAATTCCTCCATGGGTCAAGGTGTCAGGTCACAGAGGCAAGAAGTGATGCAAGGCTCACTTATAAGGAATTATTCAAAGGTTCAGTTGTGCGCAACATGGAGCCGACATTAGGCCAAAGATGCAAATATGAGACCGTCAAATGCGATTAAGGAAGACACAATGAGACCCCTTCTATGTAATTTTTTACGATCACAGAGAAGATAAGCTCTGTAGTTTTTTCACATTTAGAGAGTCTAAAAAAGCACAAAGAAGACTCCAGGGAGTACCTTTTTCAGAGATAGTCTAGTCTGTTCAAAAATGGGTTAAACTTGCACTGAAAATATGTCTATTCAAAACCATTTTAATGAGTGTGACAAAGACAAGATCACTCGACAATCTTTTCAATTTTAAGGAGTCTGAATAGAGTTTAACTATGGGCTCACAACCTTTTTCTGAGTTTAGTCTCCTTAGCCCGAAAAGGTATAAAAGTAACTGAGGAGAACTCTCCCGACAAGATGAATCTTCTGAGGTGTACCTTTTTCCTCTATAATCTACAGGTTGGAAAAAGGGTTAAACTCATGCTGGTAGATGTTCTTCTGGACCAATTTAACGAGTGTGAAGGAACAAGGTCACTCGACGATCTTTTCAATTTTAGGGAGTCTAAAAATATCTTAACTATGGACTCCAAGCGGGGGGGGGTTCCTTTTTCGTAAGTAATCTCTAAGGCTCAAAAAAGGTGATAAACCACAACCAAGGAGAATGTTCTATTTTCGAAGATTTAGTCCCTCAGGCCCGAAAAAGGGTTAAAATTATGCCCGAGAATACTCTTATAGCGAATCAGAGTTCCTAGAGCATACCTTTATTCGTAAAATTAGCCATCCTGACCGAAAAAGGGGTAAACTACAACCAAACAAATGTGCCTTCAAATTTGAGTTTGGTGAGCGTGAAGGGAAACAAGATCGCTCGACAATCTTTTTCATTTTCAGAGAGTCTGAAAAGGGCTTAAAGAAGAATCTAGGGGAATACTTTTCTCAGTTAATCTAGACAAGATCGAAAAGAATAAATAAAGTCTCGTTGGATGTTGGTTTCAAATTTCAAAGCGATCTTGAAAGACAACAAAGCATGCTTATTAGGGAGTCTCGAGGGTAAGGTCAAGAATGATGATTAAAAAAATAATGAGGCTTCAATATGTAATCATGACGGGACTAACAAGGACTCCCAAGCCTATAGTCAAAACTAACAACATGGATGCCAAAACACAACAAAGGATTTACCTAGGGCATCCATGTAGAGGTAGGCTCTACCACCTAATTACGACACTTCTAAAAAAACAGTGAAGATTTCGTGTCACACTTCAGTGGGGTCAATCCTAAGGCCAAATGAACTAGGAAAATGATAATGCAAAAATGCAAGTAGGGAAAAATCTAACCTATATGCCAATTTCAAGGTTAATACTTGTCAGAACGGATCGATACGATGAACAAATGCAAAAAAACATGTCTCCAAGATCCTGTATATAAGGCCAATAACATTCATACAGAAGTTAATAAATCTGATACAGATAGAAACTTTGGAAAATAAGAGGTGCTACTGAATACAAAACTTGAAAACAAGAAACCGGGACTATACAATATGTACAAGGTACTACACAATTTTATGGATCATACGTGGTAGTAGTTCAGGTAGAGCCTGTTGTTTGGCTCTGACCAAGAGTATCTTTGATAGTCAACCTGGAAAGTATCCCAAAAGGGAATAAAACACAAACCACGGTGTAAGTCTTCCCACAGTATAGAAACCGTAGTCATGGCTTCAAGGATAGCCTCATCTGAAGGAAATTCAAAATATTAGAAATTACACGAATGAGGAGGCTCAACACTCCTAAAGGGTGAGGTAAACTGACCATATTCCATATGATGATGGAGGTTTTTTCCAAGACTGACAGATTCTATTAGCGAAGAATCACAAGCACGAGGGCTTGAGGATCTACAAGCAATGAGATCGTACTCAAAAGGAGACTTAATATCACATGGACCAAGAGGGGGAAGCAAGGGCTCCCATTCCCCCATTGGATAAACCAAAGGATCAATTCCTGAGACCAAGTATCGAGAAGGAAAACATGAATGAACAAGTTCCTGCTCAGGAGAAATTGAACATCGAGGATAAGATGCCACATAATTTACATGTGGAGGGTAAGAGTCTACACGAATACTAGGAACATATAAAGGGGTAGCCTGAACTAACATCAAATTAGGATGGTGATTATCAGATTCCAATTGATCGATAGTGACAATTCTTCCATTGTGAGGGAAATGCATCACTCAAAAGAGCATAGACACCACAAATTTCATATCATATACATAATCATGCCTGAGAAGCATATTGAAATCTAACAAGCCTTGCACCACTATAACATCGACAAGGAAAATATTCCCACCTAATGAGGTAGGCAACTGAGGAAGAACCCCCAAATATTCACTAGGACGTATGTCAAAAGCCAACAACTCATGTGAAGTATACACAATCTCGGGATAACCCAAAGCTTTCCAAGCCGAGGAGGCTAAAATACTTGAGGAGGCTCCTTCATCTACAATACATCGGTAAATGTTATTTTAATTAACTTCGACCCTTATTTGAAAGGGTGCAGAAGAAGGAAGATGAGGCTCAACAAGGTCATTCCAATCAAAGGAAACCATCCTAGGGCTTAGAGGGGGTGCGCTCGAAGTGTGAAGAATGCCCCCTTGTTCTGAAAGTACTGAAATGGAAATGCTAAAAACATAGTCGATAGACACATCACTCCCCAAGAGAAGAGTGGGATCAACCAAATATTGCATCGACATGACCACTTTAGTAGAATCGACACTCTCTAAGAGAAGAGTGGGATCATCCAAATATTGCATCGGTGTGACCACTTTCTGAACCACTAGTATAGGATGTGAGACAACATGGTATAAAGGCGCATCACCTCCTAAAAGGGAAGTGGGATTGGACGAATATTGCATCATCATGACAACTTTCTCAACCACTGGTTGAATAGGCTATGAGGAAACCTTAGAAGACTCAAAATCATAAGATCTTGCAGACATGGACCACAATATGCTTACCTTTGGAATTCCATGGAATACATGAGTAAGGTGATCTCCCTTGTAAAGATTACAAGGGAACTTAGGCTTACGTCTTATCTGTCTAGGATTCTCAAAAAAATCAATGCCCCCAACATGACTAGCAGGAGCTGGTTGAACATCTCCAACATGACTTGCAAAGGTTGGTGATTGGTCGATAGCATGAATCAAAGAGGCTATAGACCTATTACTAGTATGACTAGCAATGACTGGACTTTCCCCCCCAACATGACTTGTAGAGGATGGGTGTTGGTATTCAACATGACTTGTAGAGGTTGATGACCTATCTCCAACATGACTCGTAGAGGTTGGTTGTTTACCCCCATCATGACTTGTAGAGGTCGGGTGGTGGTCTTCAACATGACTTGTAGAGGTTGAAGACCTATCTCCAACATGAATCCTAGAGGTTGGTAGTTTCTTCTTCTTCTTCCTCCTCTTTCTAGTTCGTTTAGACTTCCGGTTACTAGTAGCTATACTTTCACCAAGGAAGGAAAAGGAGGAGGAGGATAATTTGTTGACAAAGGAACATCAACATGATTCCCATGAAATAAGGTTCTTAACTGAGAAGCATCAAGAGTGTTTGGTACATTTGGAATGGTACCCAACCAAACTAGTAGTCCCACATTTAACCCAGGAATGTACAAAGTGGCCATCAAAGGGACACCAACATTTCCGAAAAAAGGAAAAGCACAAGAATCCCCTTTTGAATGGGTTCCTTGGTTGGTATCGTCGAGAACTTTAGCCATGAAGATATTATGCATAGGTTCTCCCCTTTCAGGATCATTCAAGTCCATAAAAGTCTCACACACTGACTCCGACGAACCAATGTTATAAAAAACAACGCGTATAAAGAGGCAACTCCACATTTCTAAGCAAAAGATCGAAAAGTCCTCACAACCGACAGAGTGGGAGGTCTACCACCTTATATCAGAGACCCAAATCAATGACTAACTTACTCACTATGGAAAACTAGAGATCACAGAGCACACACTAAAAGTTCCTAAAGGCAAATCAAGCAGACAACTAACTTGTGGGAAGGACAATTATGCCAATCGACACTAGAGAAACTAACCGGTGCAAGTTCAACTCGAACATGGAAGCAACCTTCGGGTATACTCTGTGAAGCGTGATATGACGTCTTCCTTAGGTACCATGGTATACCTTCACAGTCAACTATGTAAGTCCGTAAAATATGGGCAACAAGGTTTCCATCTCGCAGTCAGCTACCAGGTGGGTATAGTCAACATTCAGGAAGATCGTAATTAGTAGGATAACAAGTTTGAAGCCCTACAAGGGTATCAAAAGAAAGTTGTCCAAAATACAACTGAGGATATCGAATGGATTCAAGGTCCATGAAGCTCCGTAGGAAAATGTGATCGGTATTTTTCCTGAGAAAGACCCTCAATATACAATCCCCACTACGTTCAATCCATCTTTGAAGGGGTTATCTCCTCTGCCTTTCCTCACGCGACCTCATGTTTATCCCCCGTTTTAGAGGGGGGTCCTAGCTAACTCTTACGACACTGAACTTAAATCACTCCCTAACTCAGACTCCAATGTTTTTTTTAAAGTGGCCTTGAAGAGTTTCCTCTTCACACCTAATTCAAGGCCCTAAAACCCTAAACTAGTCTGTGAACCCTACAAACAAAAAAGTCTAATGTATTTTAGATTAGGCGTTATTTTTAAGGCTTGATTTACTCAAAAGGAATGGTAGTGAAACTGATGGTGTTATGAAGAGATGAATAAGGAAGAGAACTTAAAATCACTTGAAAGCAAAAGATACTTCAAAATTAAAGCAATGCTTGTAAACAATTGTTTGTAAATTCAACTTCTCTAACTGATATTTCAAGATCTTATGAATGAACAAATCCTAAAACTTACTTTTGTTTGACTACAAACTACTTATGTTTCAGGAAATCGAAAAGAAATTGGAAATAAAGACTCTTTTTCTTTTTGCAAATAACAACTTGACTACTTTACCAAATTGAATGCAAGAAAACAAATTCTCTTTTTTCTTTTCTTTTTTTGAACTGCATTTAATGAGAAAAAACTGAAGTAAACCTTTTTTCTTTTCAAAGCAAGAAACAGGGACAAAGACAAAAATGAAAACAAGACTGGTAAAGACCCTAAGCCGACTGCGAATCGAAGGGATTCAACCAAGAAACCAAAAGGCGGATCTAAGACTTGACAACTTGCTTAAAACCTTTTAGGGAAAACACAAGAAGACTAAGAAAACAAGTAAACTAGAACCTATACCCAAGCTATGGCCACAGACAAAGACTCTGGATGATTCAAGAAATCCCTGAGAAGTCTGACGCCTATCAAGAAAGAGGAAAACTCCCTCTTTATTAAAAATACTTTCATGAAACAGAGACGCAGGCTGTTGCATCAACATCATGCGTATGTATGTGGGTTGTCTACTGTGCATAGTGCATATGTACGCGAGCTGACCCTTAAAAGGGTGCATACAACTCTGATTCTTTTCAAAAATAGAAGGACAAGGAAGACTTATAGGGTAGGGAAATCTTGTATGCACCTTGTAGGTGACCATAACCCCTTAACAGACTTAGTAAACTTGTCTAAAACTCTAAAGGAAAATAAAAAAACCAATCAATCAACCCAAAACCCCCTAAAAAACCCAGAGAGATCCCCAATATGGTCACTAGTTCTGCTAGTGGGAAAATCCCCCCTTTAACTATACCAAGGCTTAAGATATAGATAGAGTGAATGACCGTCTAAAATTCAATGTTGTTTCTACTCTACCCCAAACATACCAAAACAAATGAAAATAAAGCAATAAGAGATAATATCAGTAATTGTTCATTAATTGATCCCACGTCTGGTGATGATCTCCTCAAGGTCTGTAGTTCTAAAGAATGAAAGTCTCCTCCCAAGGCTGACTTGCATCCAAAACTAGGCAAACAAGGACTACAAGCATGCTATTTATATTCATGAGTTAGGGTTAGATATAAAATGCTATGTATAAATCAAAGAAAATACACAAAACATCATCATTTGGGATAGGGAAAAGAGATTCTTTTATTCATCAAACAAATACTGGAACTTACAATCTGTGTCGGCCACCATCCCACGAACCTGGTGTAGGCTCCTCTTTACAATGCTCCAAGTGCACCTTCAATAGGCCTCTTCTCTCAATCTTCTGATCAACTCAAGGGAAGGGAATGGATTGAATGGAAGAAGAAGGGGCTCAAGAGGGAATGTTGAGGTAGTAACTCACAAAAGGTAGCAAATGCTTGGGCAAGGAAGGGAAGTGAAATTGGGTAGAGTTTCACTGTTCTTATGCTTATTGTTGAAATGAGACCCGAACACCTCATTTTGTTAGAGTTTGGTATTTGGAAAGGTTGGTAAGCAAGGAAAAACACTATTTCTTATGGGAAGAGTCTGACAACATTTCAGACTACGGATTTCGGGAAATTCATGTACCCAACAATTGTAGCTTTCCGATGGGAAGGTTGCGAAGAAGAGCTTTTGACAGGCTTATAGAGGTCTAGCCATAGATTGGAAAGGACGAGAAGGTAAATTATTGGGATTAATCCCAATTTTAAGATAAATGGTTTGGATATAAATACTGTTACAATAGTAAATTAGTAAATTTTTCCATGAAAATTCCAGATTTTGAAGGTCTTCATATTGTAGGGAATTTTTTAGGGCCTAAAAAACGATTTTAGAAAACAAATTTTTACTTAACTGTGTGTCCTTATAGGAAATTTTTTTTTTCTTCTAAAATGATAGAGCTCAAATAAAGCTTTCTAGCAAGCTAAATTGTTCGCCAAACAAAGCTTGTATGAGGGAGTTACAACCAAAACGGTCAAGGGTAAAATTTAGTACCATATTTATTTTAGAGGTCATAACCCCTAGCTCAAGAGTAAGTTTGGGGTGGATGGGCAGTCCATGGAAATATCATGGACTATAGAATTCATCCATGGAGCCAAATTTCAGTTCTGGGTAACTAAAAATGTGTTGGGAGAGAAAGATGACACATGTAGCATGTAGGGTTGAAAAAGGGAAAATAGTCAAAACTTCTGAAGACCATAACTCTCTTCTCAGAACTCATAATTGGGAAAATAAATAGTCGATGGAAAGGTATTGAGGAGGAAAATCCATATACAAGCCCAAAAAATCAATTTGAGTAGAAAATTTTGCAGTCAACTCAAAAGAAGATGATTGGTGGCATTAAAGGGCAGAAACAATTATGCGTTCTTTTGCGAATTGTGTATGTATTTATTTTCACCTAGCATAAATTGTTTTCATGCACATTTTCTACAAAATTAGAGGTTCGAAAAATAATTTTGGTTTCTATATGAGAATAAAAACAATGGAAGATTATCGAGGGTCTTACAGTCACGAGGAATAATTCATAGGTCTACATGTCAGCAAGGGGAATACTGAGACTAAATCAAATGGAAGAAGAGACAAGCAAGAGCCTGTAACTATGAGAAGCATACATAGAGAAGTGCAAAGATACAAAGCTGATAGTGAAAGGATTATTAAGGCTCAGGAAGAGATACTTTAGAGCTTGAACATGTTGAAGAAGAAATCTGGGACAAATCCCGAAGCTAGTGCTATAAAAGTGACATCATCCAAATGCCATAGCAGAATGGATGGGCATGGGAATGATAGGAAATCAACGAGTAGGAGTAGGTGCCATTATTCCCCAGAAAATCCCACTAGGATATCTCATGCTAGTTTAGGGACAAAGAGCAACTCAAGTGTCTCCTCTATCAGGAGGAAGAGGAGAAGGCTTGAAGGAGACATATTGCAAGGTGAACTCATGAAGATCAAGCCACCAAATTTCAATGGTGAGCATAGTAAGGGATAAGAGACAAAGGCCTGGATGTTGTAAATGAAGAAATATTTCCAATTGCATGATAACCCCTCTAGGTTAGAAGGAAGCATTGAAACCTACCACTTGCAAGGAAATGCAACCATGTGGTGGGACCAGCTTAATAAATCCAAGCATCTTGATGAGAATAAGGTCTCATGGAGATAGTTCAAAGGATATTTCCAAGGGAAATATTTTTCTAAGCATTAATATGAAAGGAAGATGAAAGAGTTATTTGAACTCAATTTCGGAAGCATGGCATTGGATGAGTATGAGAAGAGGTTCTTTGAATTGTTGAAGTATGTTGACTTCATAAAGGACGAGAAGATAAAAATCCAAAGTTTTTTTACTAGGTTACCCTCCTTCTACAGTGAAAAGATACAATATGATAACCCCATAACTTTGGAGGATACATAAGGAGAGCAAGACATATCTATGAGAAGAGTAGAGGGAGGTCGGTCTTTCAAAAGACTTGGAATGACAAGATGAAAGGAAAGAGGGAGCGAAGGAAGAAAGGTTTTAAGCCACCCTTTTCCAAGAATAAATCTCAAGCAAATCAACAAGGCCAGTCAACCCAAAATTAACACAAGGCAACAGATTCTTTTGGGAAAAGACCAAGGTAGCAACCTATACAATGTTGGGGATGTGAGGGGAATCACTTGTATAGGGTTTTCCCTCACAAAAGAGAAAGAATGAGGAATGTCCACAACATTCAAGAGGTTGAAACAATGGAAGATATGTGAGGAAGCATGCCAAGGATATGCATCCTTGGAAAACAAGCATGTAGAGCATCAATCCCCCATGATTGAAGTGGAAGGTAAGATTGATAAGCATCCCATAGAAATTTTAATTGATTATGGAGATACCCATAGTTACATAAACTCTAACATTATTGAAATATTTCACTTGAAAAGGATTAAGCATAATAAATCTTGGTTAGTTCAGTTAGCCACAGGGGTTAAGAGAAAGGTCAATGAGTTGGTTAAAGATTGTTTAGTAGACATGAATAGACTCAACGCAAAGATAGATGTGAACATTATACATTTGGGTTCATATGATTGTCTAATTGGCATGGATTGGTTGGAAAAACATCATGTCATACTAGACTATTACAACAAGACAATAACTTGTCTTGATGTTAAAGGGAAGAAAGGAAAGATTCAAGGCATTCTGAGAGTTGTAGTTGCTAGAGAAATTTCAGCCATGCAACTGAAAAAGAGTTTTAGGAAATGATGTCAATTTTTTGCAGCCCATATGGAAGAGATAGCTATAAATAAAGTGACAAGTCTTGAATACTATCCAGTCTTAAAATATTTTGAATATGTTTTTTAGGAAATCCCAATATTTCCACTAAAGAGGGACATCGATTTCTCTATTGATTTGATGCCAGGAGATGCCCCAGTGTCCAATACGCCTTACAAAATGGCCACACCAGAATTGAAAGAGATACATATGCAACTAGAAGAATTTTTGAAGAAGGGGTATATGTGCCCAAGCGTGACACCTTGGGGAGCCTTAGTTCTTTTTGTGAAGAAGAAATATGAAACCTTAAGGCTGTGTATTGATTTCAGAAAACTGAATAATGTAACTATAAAGAACAAATATCCTTTGCCAAGGATTGATGATTTATTTGATTAGCTAAAAGGTGCAAGAATATTTTCCAATATTGACTTGAGATCAGGATATCACCAAGTGAGGATAAACGAAGAAGATATCAACAAAACAACGTTCAAAATAAGGTATGGGCATTATGAATTCACGATAGTTCCATTTGGACTATCAAATGCCCCGACTGTTTTTATGTCTCTAATGAATGGAGTGTTCAAGGAGTACCTAGACAAGTTTGTAATTTTTTTCTTAGATTACATTCTCATCTACTCTAAGTATGAAGAGGACCATGAGGAGCATCTAAGAATGGTGCTAAATGTTTTAAGGGAGCATAAATTGTATTCCAAGTTAAGTAAGTACATCTTTTATTAAAAGAAGATCCATTACTTGGGGCATATTATTTCAGTGGATGGGATAATAGTTGATCCCAAGAAGATAGAGACCATTAGAGGATGACCAATGCCAATGATCTGGATTTAGGAGGGGAACAAACTAATTAACAGATTGAATACAATAATCATGGAGATATGAAGAATAACAAAGATATCCAGTGAACAATATCTTCTATTGAATAATGAAATAGGATGAAACTGTAAAACTACAGAACTGAAACACTTGCTTGAATGGTGGTAGCTATCTTTGAGAAGAGATGTGGTTGCTATGCGCATCCACTTGAGAAGAATGAATTACAATGAGGCTCTAAAGGCCTTTTTTATATTACTCATGAATTCAAAAACCCTAGACATCCAAAAACCTAACCCTAGGAGGTGGAACATCAAGAGTCATGTGGGCCCTTATGGGTAAGTTGGTACCTCAACTTCCCAGGGTTGTAACTTTTGCATACAACCTCCATTTTGGGCGCGTCATAGCCCATTGGAAAGGTATTTAAGAGAAATACACATTCTGCTATCAAACTCCGACTCAGTCTAT
The DNA here is from genome assembly GCA_010110895.2 of Picea sitchensis. Lineage (NCBI taxonomy): Eukaryota > Viridiplantae > Streptophyta > Pinopsida > Pinales > Pinaceae > Picea > Picea sitchensis. The sequence continues at coordinate 49,486 of SNQJ01S0103279.1, forward strand.
AGTTTGATTGTGGCGAGATAAAAAACATTATTTAGGCTTAAAGTACAGTGTCAAGGCATCCAAAAGTATAGTAATGGTTG
>SNQJ01S0103280.1:8801-30392 GCA_010110895.2 Picea sitchensis
TTATTATTATTTATTTAAAGCCAGGCATCGTGGGTGCATGAGATCCACATGCCCACATCCCCAGGACTCTCATATTCAACCCTAATTCATTCTCTCCCTTATGTCTTCAAACCCTTTCCTCACTCGACTCCTTTTCTATTTCATTTTTTTTTTCAAATGCTCAGCAGAGGGATGAGGCCAGGGGCCATGGCCATTTCCTTGCTCAGCCGACCCTATGTCTATGGTTTCAAGGTCTGGAGGGTCTTTTCCTGTAGGTATCTTGGTGTGTTTTTTTTTGTGTTGCCGTGTATGTGTTGTTGCAGGTGCCCCCTTTTTCTCATTTATTATCATCATTTTTTTTTGTACAGTGCGCAGGCTGCCTAGCTTCTCCTCGCCTGCTGGTTTGTGTATGTGGCTTCTGTAGCTTAGAGGTATTCTTCACATGTGTTGTGCACACTCTTCTTCCTTGCAACTTGGCTCTTGATCGCCGGTGCTTGTGTGTTGTGGTGTGACTAGCTTTGAATTGTGTTGTGTTGTGTGGCTTGGAACTTGTGTGCTAGCTTTGAGTTGTGTATTGGTGCTAGCTCATGGGCGTTGGATTGTGTCTTTCGTAGCTCAACTCTACCAAATCATCGACCGATGGGGGAGGTCCGGGATTCGACCCCTGCGGACTCCCAAAATCCTTTTTTTTGGCTTTGTTTGTGTGGCATTTTTGTATGTCAGCCTTTGCTGAGGCTTTGCATACGATGGGAGGTCCAGGATTCGAGTTCAAGCCCTATTGAATCCATAATTTATTGCATATGTTTATGAGCGTTCGAAGGGGCTTTGACAGATATATATTTTTTGTTATAATATATTTTTTGTTTTTCTGTATTACTTCCCTTTTTTTTTTATTATTATAAAAGCATTGTGCACCATATTCTATCCCCGTGGCTTCTCCTCCCTGACTTGGTTTGACATTGGGCACTTGTGCACTTGATGCTCAATGTTTTCGACTGTGTGAAGGGTGATTCAACCCGTGGGTGTCTCCTTGGCTCGGTATGGATAGGGTGTTTGCCTGCTACTGGCGATCTTGGCGTTTGTTGGATTTTGGCTCTGTGAAAAGGGTGTCTATCCTTTAGGTAGCGCCATGCCCATGGTAGCAAAATGTGTGCCTTGCCTCATATGAAATGAACCAATAAAATAGTGCAATGGTTAAGCTCTTTGTGGTATCCCCTTTGATGAATCGATGCAAACTAGAGCGTTGGGTTATGTTTTGGCTTGACTGAGACTTAGTATGTTATGTATATTTAATGCTTAACTCATGGACTTAGTTAGAGCACTTGGTGTGCTTGGCTTGTGTGTTGTATGGTGTTGCATGCTAATCCCTAACAAGCATTGTGTGGCAGGTTGCATGGAGCTATAGCATTGGATTTTGTGCACAAAGACTTGGCGGATTTTCCCCTCATCACTTCATGTGTGTTCGCTATTTGTGATTTGGCTCCTTGATGATATTTGTTTGGTGGAGCTTGGACTTAGTAGTGCTGAAATAATGGACTTGGAGATTGGGTTTGTTGACAACCCATTTTTTCTTTTTTTTTCTTTTATAATTTGTTATTTAGGTAGATTGATGTCATCAAACCCTCACCCTCTTAGTTATATGTCTTGGTTGCAGGAACAAACTCTTACAGATAAACAAATGGCTTGAACGGGTTAACATACAGTTGGATCAGGTGGGAAGGATATCTTTACTGCAACACTATCTCTTCTTCAAGATTTAATTAAGTTGTTCTCTTAGGGTTTCTAAGACACTCTTGTCATTCCCTAGGGTTTTAGGTGTCATTTTGTTTTTGCATTATTTCTGCATTATTCCTTGCCTTTAAGGGCTCTAAATTAAGGGTTTCCAGGGTTGTAATTAAAGGGTTTTAGGTTGTAGGTTTTCAGGGTTGTTTACAGGACACATACCATATCTTTTAGTCAAGAGGATGGGTGGGTAGGTAGGCCCATGACCCCAGATTTTAAACTAGTTCTCTGATACCATGTGTAAGGACCTGATTTAATTAAGCCTAATAAAACTCATAAATTTAAATAGATAAGATTACTTCGACACATAAACAATAAGTAATTTCATTCATTCAGCATATAAGCAACATAAATTTAAATAACAACATGCTAATAATTTTAAATAATCATCACATGTTCATGAGCATGCGTACATAAAAATACCTCTGTCTGATGCTAAATTCCTAACCTCTGATTGTCTTCTCTGCTGCTCTGCCCAGACTATGCTTGATGCTTTGACCAAACCCTGCCCAAAAACTGACTAACCACCTAGCTAGATAGGAGCAGCCTATCTGGCTCCCTAGCTCCAAGATTCCGTGAGGATTCTTGGCCCTTGAGCCCAAAACTCCCATCAACTTGGTGCCCCCTGCAACAGTTCACCCAATCTCCAAAACCAAACTCCCAAAACTAGAAAAATATCCAACAGCCAAATACAATCCTCTCCACCCAATTTTTCATAATCCTCTTCCCTCAAGCCTTTGCCCAGTCATATCCCCCCCCATTCACCGACTCCTTACCCTCCTTTAATGCCACCCACCTTATCCCTCCATTCATTACCTTATCCTGCCATTTATTACCTTATCCCTCCACTCAATGCTTCATTCCCCCCCTGCATACATAAAGTCTTATAATAAATAATTTAAAGTTATTAATCCCTTTAATTCATTACCCAAACCTTTAATGAATAAATAAATAAATTAATTAATCAATCAACAAATGTAAATAATTAATTAATAATTAATTAATATTATTAATAAATAATCATTGTTTAACTAAAACATATTAGGACAATTAATTATCTAATTAATTATACTTGATAAACCTTAAGCAATCATTTAACTAGGGTTGTTACATAAAGGTTGGAGTCCGCCTCACTCCTCATAAATCCCATCTATTATAAGTAGTTATCTATAATCGAATACTAAGTTCTGGGAGCTTGCTTGAGCCTGTACAATTCTTTCTTTAACCTGTATACATGGGACTCTCTCCTATTGTTGGGGTCTAAAGATGTCTAAAAACAACCTTAGTTTAAAATTAATTTATCAACCCAAGTATTCGTCTTTTATCTCAAGAATATCAACAAAGTCTATGCAGATAGCTCGTAGAGGCTAAAATCGTGTAGTTAAAGAAAATATGAGTTTATCAACAATCAAGTTCCTCAAACATTCATTAAAGATTCTAGGAATTGAAATCTAATACTGCGCAATGGAAAGGAACTAATTAATCTATTGAATTCATTTTAACTAAAAGCAGTAATTGAATCTAAATAAAGACTTGCAGAATTGACTATTACTATGAATTAAATTACTGGAAAGGAAAAGTAGAATTACTCTATCTATGGAAAGAAACAACGACTGTAATCTAATTGAAAGAGACAACAATTGTACTTCTATTGAAAGGAACAACAACTATATCTTAACAGAAAGGAACAACAAATGTAAACTAATTGAAAGGAACAATAATTGTGAATCTAAGTCAAAGGAACAACACATATGAAATTATGAGGAACTGTCATGCATCAAATCTCAGTAATAGAAACTAGAACATAAATCATCTAATGCTTAAGGAAATATCTATCTCTTGCAAATGATATAAAATCATCAACACACTTATGCATTCATTTAACTATTGTAAAAGAGAATTGAATCATAAAATAGAAATTGAATTGATACAATTACAGGTGGAATAGTAGCTCCTTCAGATTGGGCCCTGTGTCCTTAGAAGCACTGGTATTCAAAACTTAGTATGTAAAAATGGTAAAACCATTCAAAGCTTTTATTGATTTCATAGCTGGTACAACATTTACAAAAACTGCTAACACAAAGCAATTCTAAGTTCTGAGTTCTTGGGTGCAATTCTTCTATATCCCTTCCATGATCTATTAGCCCTTATATATTACAATAATCTGGGTAAATTAAGCTATCCTGAGGATCCAGAGATCCTCTAGATTTCTTTACTATTATAAAGTTACAATATAAGAAACTCAATCATCTTCAAAATTGCCTTGCACCATAAAATCCTCAACCTCCAATAACTTGCGCATCTTCAAGATTTCCTTTGCTATCTCGGGTTTGACAATATTTTACCAATCCTATAACAAAATCACACAATTCCAATCGTATTTTAGGATCTATGTAATCTAATTTCAACAATAATGCTAAAGGGTATATTATTCATTTTCTATCCTATTTGCTCCTAATTAACCGAAAAGTCAATCAAGATGATATCATGAAATGTGGGAAAAAGGAAGATATTTATACCTTTTTCATAGCCTAACATACCCCCCAACTTACCTTCTTGCATGTCCTCATGCAAGATGAGATCTTACATGTAAAGTAGTAATGATGTAAGGTGGAAAGGTTGGTTCACCAGGCCTCCTGAATCCATTGCTTCTTTTGAGTTCTCCAAAAGAAGCATCCTCCCTTTTTTTGTTAATTTGATAATCTTTTTGGTAACTTTTTGGAGAAAACTAGATGATAGGGCGATTATATCTGCACCCAATTGAAGCAGGTCCTTCCTCTTGGAGCAGTCTAGAATAACTTTCTATTTTGAAGGTGGCTGCAAATAAATTCTTGTACCCAAAGGGTTCCCTACTCTTTACCTCACTGGAGGATGCATCCCATCTCATTTTAGAAGTAGCAAAATCTTCTTCCTTAATTTATCTAAAATGTGTGATAGCTGAATGTATAACCTGTAGATGGATAGGGGATAAGGAGTCTATGAACCCCCCTCTTTTCATAAAGGTTCTATGTCACATAATGGCTGGAAAGGACTTTGGAGGCTCTCCTCTGACCCAAAGATCTAGCCCAGTTTCCCTATTTAGGAAGGTTTTGTGAGCTTTACCCCATCTGAATTGGTTCTGAGTAAATGACAGAAATGCCTGAAACTGTATGTCACCTATGAATGGGCTAGGGTTATCTTTCCTTTCTTCTTCTAGAATGAAATTATGAAAGTATAACTCACATAGAAGGTATTGTACCTTTTCATCCTACTCTCTGAAACATGAAATAAACTCAGGTACAATGGAAAATGAAATGGGTTTACCTGCTCTGATGGCCTTCACTCTCAATAAAATATATCGTTCCAACAAGAATAAAGTGTAATTGGTGGTAGGGGCTCTATAATGATAGCATCAGAGTAGACATCACAGATTTATTTGATTTGCTCCAAATATTTTTCCAATTGGGTTTGTACCTTCTTTACCTTCCCTTGGGATCTGGTGAGCTTAGCATAGGTCTCACTCTCTATTGATATCATGTCCCTCAGTTGTTTAACAATCTTTTTATGTTCATCCCTAGTGACCATCTCATCTTGGTGTTGAGCTAATGCTCGTTGGGCTTGTCCCAACTCTGCCTTTATCTTATCAATGGTGACACCTTGTGCTTGAGATTGGGATGCTTGGTATTCTTCCATAACACCCATCTCCTCCATGGATTGAGTTAATGCTTGATGGGCTTGTGTAAGATCTGCTTCCAGACTGTCCATAATAACACTCTGTTTTTGGGACTGGAGTGCCTAATGCTATGCCATAGTCAGTAGTTCATTTATGTTTTGAATCAGGGTTTATTGAGACTACATCAATTCTTCCTCTAATCTCCTGATGGTAGCATTCTACTGAAGGAGTTGAGTTGTTTCCTCTAATACTGGGGTATTTGTCTGCACCTCAACATCAATTGTTTCTGTAGCTATCATTATTTTCTGTGTTTCTAAGGGAATTACTTCCTCATTTTGAGCTACTGCCTCTTCTACTACTATTTCTTCAGGGTCTGTCTGTATCCCTATAGAATTTGTAGTGACTTCTCTTTTAGGAAGAGGGTTTCTTCCTTGCACTCTGGCCCTTTTGTCTTTCTTTCTTCTATGGGCCTTATCTTCTTGCTCTAGCTGCTTCCTCAATTCTTTAATAATTTCCTTGAGTTTACCCACCTTTTGCTTTAATACTTCAACCTTCTTAGCCTTTTTATTCAACAATTTGTTTTCTTTTTCTAACTTTCTAATTTTCTTATGGCTCTTGGTTGATTTCTGTATATGAGAGGTCTCAAGGTCTTTTTCATTCTAGCTAGTAGATGTTTGTTCCTTTGTTCCTTCCAAATGTCCTATCTTTCCAAGAGGGCTTCTAATTTCAAAATGAGGTTCTTCCTGTGCTATGTTTTCTGGGAAAGACATTTCAGTATCAGGAAAATCTTCAGTTGTTTTTGAAGAGGAGGCTTGTTCTGGGCATTTTTTTGGATTATTTGTGCCTCTGTCAATTAAGGTTCCTAAGCTCCCCAAAACTTGAGCTATTTCTACCTCATAGCTCTTCAAAAATTGTTCTGTCAGATGCTCTAATGTCGGTTGGGTGTCTTCCTGATCATTCCTTTGTGAGGTCTATTTTTCTTGCCCAATTTCTTAAAATTTTTCCTGTAGAGACTGTTCTGTAAAATTCTAAAGTTCTTCAGGCTGTTTTTTTGTATCCTGAATTGCTTCAGTCGTTTCCTAAATTCGTCTGCTTCTCCTCTTTGTCTTAATGATGGCTTTAGGGGCAACCGTTGCTCTCTTCCTTTTTTTGGTCAATGCCTATGTTTGTGAGGTCTGGGCCTCTATGTTTGGGTAGGGTCTACCTCAGCTTCGGTCTGAGGAGATGGAATTTCTCTTTGGGAGGTAGTCTCCTCTGCTTGTCTATCTTCAATTTCCCATGGTGGGTCTTCATGGCATAATTCAGGTTGCTCTAGTTGTGGAGGTCTATTGGCCTCAATCAGTCTATCCCAGGTCAATTGAGTTTGACTCAGTTATTTATTTGTTATCAGTTTAACTAATCTGTGGTGGCTGATAACAGTAACAAGATCCTTGGTCTTTTGTGTTATTAAGGCAACCTCATGTAATATGGCATTCAGAAAGAAATGTAGATTAAGTACTAACCATTGTTTTAAGGATGCCAACAATTTGAGGTGGCGAGGTTGAATTAGGTCATATCATCCATCATAGGTGATGTACCACTAAATTACCCCTGCCAGTTCCTTCCACGATTCCCTGAAGGTACTGGGATTAAGTCCCTTTCCCTTCTTATCCAATTCTTCCCCAAGGTCTGTGAAATTTTCCATGGCTTCTTTCAGCGTTGTGTATCTTCCTGTCCATTGAATGCCTATGTTAGGGAGGCCTGTGACCTTTGCTAAGATTTTTGAGGTGACTGAGATCCGTATGCCTCACACCATAGAGATTTCTTCTTGCAGATTCTGAAAGAATTCAAGCGTGACATTCGTGTCATATCCCTGCAAACTATTAAAGTACTCCGTCCATCCTAGATGGTGTAGGATTTCTCTTGCTTGCTCTGTAACCTATAGTAAAGTTGGCTCCCTATGCACACTTCTACCACCCATTTTTGTGAGAAAATGTGAACAACTATCGTTCCTGGTAGCAGACTTGGTTAGACCAGCTTGGAGGAAAAAATTACCAAAAATAGAAAATATCAGAGAACAACAAGTGTTTACAAATGTGGGTATTTATTACAATCATTACTCTCTTATCAAAAAACGTGCCGAGCATCCACTCCCCTCATTAATGTAGTGGCCGACCTTGACTGTCAGCATAGGGGAAAGTAATGAGTATAGGTATTCCCGATGAGGGATAATGATTGCACTATCGCCGCCAATGGGGATCAATCATTGATTTTCAAACAACATATTTTAATGGTAATCATTAAACGTTAGTCCTCTTTTGTGGAAAAAAATTAAATTTAATATACCTATACTCAAAAAAATGTTTTTAAGGATACATAAGCTGAATAAATTAAAACTGTTTATTTAAAATAATATCCCACATATCATAATTTTGTTACATTTCCATTTTATTGAATACAATCGAAATGATACCCTCATTAATGAGTGAAGCAAATCTAGAGACACCCAGAAACTTGGCATTTAAGGTAAACTTCCATACCATAGGGAGAGCCACTACTGCCAGTAGGTGTCCATAACCTCGACAGGGTAGCCTTTTAACCCTTAGATGAGCCTATATCCTTGATAAATATTTGAATCGTCTATTCCAAAAAGACCAGTATCTTGGTTTGGTATCCAGATGGTGATAATGCCACTCACTAGATTGTAACCTAAGTGAACAAGTCGGATCGTGATGAGACCCCTTGTCCTTTGACAAGAAAATGTCAAAGGCCATTGCCCTGATGTGGTAGCCATAATCGAAATGTCACTTATATTATTATCCTATGATCATGGTAGATTGGATCATGATGAGACCCCCTATTCTTTGTGGAAAATTTTGTATTACTTATCTTTTTTTTTTTTTTAATATTTGAATCATCTTTTTCCCAAAAAAAGACCATTATCCTGGTTTGGTATCCAAATGTTGATAATGCCACTCACTAGAGTGTAACTTAAGTGAACAAGCTAGCTCGTGATGAGACCTCTTATCCTTTGAAAAAAGAAAATGTCAAAGGACATTGCCCTGGTGTGGTAGCCATAGTGTGAATGTCACTCAGGTTAGTATCCTATGATCATGGAAGGTTGGCTCATGATGAGAGCCCCTATTCTTTGTTGGAAAAAAAGATTTATTACTCTTTTTATTTTTATTTATTTTTAATTTTAGAGGTGTATTAAGGGAGGCTCATCTACTCCTTAAGAGTAAGGGATGGCGTAAAGAAGTGTAAGGATGCCAAGTAAATGTGTGCTCAATACTCCTTATTATAATAAGAAGGCAAGATATCATTCAAGTGTATTTGTATGTATAAGGAAAAAGAACCGAATTATGGTGGTTGTAGGTTATGAAGAAGGTTTAAGATATTTCAAAGAAAGTAATCCAAAAAAAAAATTGATAACGTATGGGATATAGTACACAAAATAATGATAGATCATTGTGATGATAATTAGAAATAATGCTGGTGAAAATTATTTGGTGAAAATCGTACCCCAAAGGAATGGCTTGGCGTTTTATCAGCAATGTAGGGAAGAAATGGTGAAATGAACAACATGCATGTAAAAGGAAAAGAAAGTGTTCAAAAGGAAAAGTGGGTGTGCAAAAGGAACGGTGGGCATGCAAAAGGAACAACGGACATGCAAAAGGAACAACATGCATGCAAAAGGAACAACAAGTGTTCAAAAGGAACAACAGACACGCAAAAGGAACAAAAAGTGCTCAAAAGGAATAACATGCACGTAAAAGGAACAACAGGTGCACAAAAGGAACATCAAGCATTCAAAAGGAACAACAGGTGCACAAAAGGAACAACAAGCATTCAAAAGGAACAACAGGCATGTGAAAGGAACAACAAGTGTTCAATATTTTCCTGTTTACTATTGTAAAGAAAAACAAATGGTGTATTTTCCATGAAAGACAAGGTCTCTATGACAAGATAAAGCAAGAGTGAGGAACAGAAAACGAGTGTTGGTTGTGTTCATTATGATTTTCTCAAGTGGCTTTCGTAATAATAAACAAAAAGGAAAATAATAACATTATAAGTTCTACGAGAAAGCTATATAAAATATGTACAATGTCAACAAAATTCATCATTTATGGAGTTAGGGTGGCTGGGTTACCTTCCTAGCCAGCCAAAATTTGAATGGTAGGGTCTTTACTTACTTCTTGGTAGAAGGATTCTTTTGAAGGCGGATGATGGTAAAGTCATAGCCAATGTTCATTGACCCAAAATGGAGACCTGGAGCAATCAATGGTGCTTAACGTGACTGTGCCATTATCATGGACTTCATTGGTTTCGTATGGTCCCAGCCAATGTGTCTGAAATTTTCCCAGAAAATCCTGAAATCTGGAATCATAAAGGAGCACCCAATCACCTTTTTAAAATGATTTTTTCTTGATATGCTTGTCGTGCCAGGTCGTTCTCTATTGCTGAATAACAGTTGTGCACTCTACAGTAGATAGGTGTGCTTCATCCAATTTGTTGAGTTGCTGAAGGTGTTGTTTATGTGCTTTTGTAAGATCCAGTCCAATTTCCTAGGCCATCCTTAGAGTCTTGATCTCAAACTCGATTGGGAAGATGGGTTCTTTTCCATAGACTAAGTGATAGGGAGAGTATCTAGTGGTGTTACATCATGTTTTGCGGTAAGGCCATAAGGCATTTGGGAGCTTAGTATCCCAATTCTATCTGTTTTTTGAGACTGTCTTTGTCATGATTTCCTCCAGGACTTTATTGGTGTTTTCTACTTGCCCATTTTCTTGTGGGTGGTATGGAGAAGTAATTCTATGTTTAATATAATAATTATCTAGGGTGGTGGTGATTCTATGAGCTGTAAATTGTGACCCCCCATTAGTAATTACCTCTATTGGTAGTCCATAGCATACGAATAATTTGAAAATAAATTTGATGACTACTTCTTCTATTGAAATTGGTAAGGCTTCTTCCTCTACCCATTTAGACATGTACTCCATTGCAACTAAAATATAGGCCTTCTAATTTGACTTTGAATTGAAGGGGCTTGTTAGTGCTAGAAGTTGCTCCTAAACTGCTATAAGGTCAAGCCTAGCACATCTTAGTTATTGCAAAAGTGTTTTGAGGGTTTTTATGGTTTGTTTTTTGAATATGGTGGTTGAAAACTGTCTTAAGGTAATAAAATAAATGAGAAAATCAGAATAAGAATAGAAAATATCCCATTGACTGGTTAAAAGGTAGTCACATAGATGGATTAAACAAATAAGAAAAATAGAAGATGAAGCCTTCAATTTGTCAACTTCACATAAATTCTTGTCTCAGAATATCATAAAGAAACAAGACCATCAACTTGATATCAAAACTTGAAAATTAATTTCCATAAAATTTTCACTATATTAACTGACAGTCAAGAATAAAAAAGCATTGCAATCTGAATAATGAATTCAAGCATGAAGAAAGAAATAACAGAGTTGAAAAGAGTGTCTAACCATCCATATGCCTTTGCTATTAAGTGTCATATAGAATAATAATGCCTTACAAGGAGTTTCAAAATAAGTCCTTTGGATCTCCAATTTTTCCCCTCCCCCATTAACTTCTCATTCTACAGAGTTTATATAGAAACAATACATAATTATCAAGATCCAAAAGAAATGGATCTGAAAACGTCCTCATCTATATTTAGTTTCTTGTTTCAAATAATCAAGGAGAATATCCAATCTGATCTCCAATTCGAATTGATGAGGTGGCTTGTCAACTGTTATCCATGAGATTTTTTAGGAAAACAAATCTGGTAAATTCCTGAAAAATAGGGTCCAACAATCTCTTCGTATCTCTTAAATGGTGATAGCTGTGTAAACACTAAGAGAGGTTTTTGTGAAGGGGCATGTTCCCAAGAAAAATATCTTTTGGTTTCATCAAATTCATTTCCAGCTGTTCTGCAACCTCTCTTGAAGAAAAATACTAAAACATGTAAAAATAATAGAGTATTTCTTGTAGCTTTATCAGAAAATTAGCCCTCAAAGATCAATTCAAATCTCTTAAATTGTGATTTATGTGTAAAAAATGAGAGAGGTTTTTTTGAAGGGGCACGTTCCCCCAAAAAAACTCTTTTTTTTTTCATCAAATTCATCTCCAACAGTTCTGCAGCCTCTCTTGAAGAAAAAGACTAAAATAGGTAAAAATAACAGAGTATTTCCTGTAGCTTTATCATAAAATTAGCCCTCAAAGATCAATTCGAATATCTGAAAATGTGATTGTTGTGTAAAAATAGAGAGATGGTTTTGTGAAGGGGAATGCTACCAACAAAAACCTCTTTCAGTTTCAACAAATTCCTCTCCAGCTGTTCTATAACCTCTCTTGAAGATAAATACTATAACAAGTAAAAAAACAGAGTATTTCCTGTAGCTTTTCTGGTTCTGCAAAATAATAGCCTTTGTCATCAGAAAACACTGCTTCATCTTTGATGATCTGGTTATAGCTCTCATTATAGGTATTGTGGATGATGAAAACATTTGTTTAGCTTTGTTTACTGGTTTCTTAAGCAATGAAGTTCTTTTTGCCTTTGCCTTTCTTCTGTTTGTTGGATTGTGTAGAACCTTAGGCATCTTATTGCTTCTAGATTTTGTCTATATCCTTTTCAATTCCTGCCATTGCATGTTCTGTGGTAGACATATATCTGAGATGATCATCAAATTTTGTTTAGACAGTATGCACTTCTTTTGCAACATCATCCAGATTATTAGAAAGACATTTTAAAGCTATGTTCTGTCAATGTTGCAGTTGTAAAGAATTGTCAATATCATCTTTCGTTTTACAGGCTACTCTATTTTTTGCAAGACAATTAATCTGACCATCTTCAAAACATTTGACAAAATCTCTTAATGGAGGGAATCTCCCTTCAATATAATATGTTTCTTCCTATGGAGTAGGATGCTCATGATGCTTGTTTTCCCTGGGTAGCTTAAATTCAGAAGTCATCATGACTATATGGTTTGATGGGTTTCTTCCCACAAATTTAAACCTTTTACATTTAGTGTTGTATTTCTCAATAATGACTTCTTCATGAATACAATCTAAATCCTCAATCTTTGAAGTAGAATGCAAACTATTGCCAAAATAGATATTGGATCTAGATTTGTCTAGCTTTTGAATCTTTGTATTAGATGGTGCAGACTTCTTGATTTCTGCCAAAACAAGAGTAGTATTTACCATCCATCTTCTGGTAAAACTGGACTTCCAATTCTTTCCAAGAGATTGTTAAAGGAGTAATATCCTGATTATAATAATCAATGTGCATTACTACACTTTCTCCTTTCATACAACCATGCACTACCACAGGATTGAGAGTAATTGTGACTTTGAAGACTACTTTGTAATGGAGAGCAAGGTGTTAACTCTTATGCTGCATGGCTCCTATCAAGGTATCAACAAATTGAATATGTCTAGAGTCTGTGAGACATGCTAGAATTGAATCATTTAATCCACGACGGGAGAGAGGAGTGATTCCTACTTGCACACATCCAGTGTGTAGGAATTTGTAACTAGAGAGGACATGTTTGTTCTGTCACCGACCACCAACTTGCAAGCCTTGGAAATTATTTGTTATGTCACCAACATCAGCATCTTCCCAATCTCCACCTCATGACCATCAAAGTTCAGTGCAAACTCCATGGAGGCCTGCTCATCGTAACCTTGAAAAGTGGTAAGGAATTCAAACCACCCAACATCTCTGAACCTTTAAGCCATCTGAGGATAAGCTTCGAGGAGTTTAGCACCCTCGGGTTCTTATTTGACTACTTTTCCTCTCCTCTTAGGTGCCATTAAAACACAATGCTAAAACTAGCATGATTCAGATTCTGAATTTTCCACCTGCAATCTGTTAGTATATAATCGTTCTTTTGAGCAAATACCCACGCCTAAAATTCAGCAAAATCAGACATAGAATGACTCGTTCAATATAATGATTGTTGAGAATTGGGCGATTTGAAATGAGTCCTTTGTGGGTACAAATCAATCCGATCATGAAACGGTTTGAATCACTAAATGATTCCAAAGATACTGTGGGAGACATGTGAACTCTCAAACCACGATCTGTGTCATCATAACAAAATCTGGGTGACGGGCACATATCACGGCATGATTATCTTTGTGCTATGGGAATAAGGCTATTCCTGTTGTGCTATTAATGACTTAGCATAATTTGAATTTGTAAAGTTAAAATAGGCATATAAAGTGACACATCATTTAAAACCATGTCTTACAACTCCAAACTTAAATAAATTACTCAAAAATTGAAATGAAAACCATAAGACACTAAAAACAATGATCAAAATCAACTGGAAGAAGATAATGAAGTGCAGGTAAGAAGGGTTTGGGATTAATGTTTCTCACATTAGATCAAAAGAAAAATTAGAGACTAACACTAGCTCCTTATGGGGGATGATTCTCTCCCCATGAGGCATCAAGAACAAGCAGACCACTGTGCTCTATGCATTCATGCAATGCAACCTGCAAAATTTTGTCTCTGCAAACATTCACATTCTTTTGTGTTGTGCCTAGTCCATTGGGTTATGGATTCAGTCAATATCATTCAAATCTGGCCCAAACTTCTGCAACTCTGCTCCTCATTTGAAGCCAAAAATACCCTTGTCAATAGTGATTTATATGCATTGGGCATGGATTCTTTATTTCAAAACTGAAACCAAATTTTCTGCTGCAAACTAACAGACTAAAAATAATCTCATACTTAATGGCAAGCTTATTCTTCTATCTATTCCTACTTCTAACCAATAAAAAATGGCTCATCATGTGACATCATGCTTCCAATGAAGCCATGATAACATCAAAACATTTACCAAAGCCCTGTCAACGCAGATAGAAATCAGAGAAGAATTCTTTATGTGTAACAGAATTTTAATTTGTAACACATACCTACAACCCTCATCTGATTTAATTCCAAAAATAGAAAGGATGAAATCTTCTGAGAAACATAAATCCATATAAATGGCTACCGGATCATAGAAAGAAGTAGATTGATAACTAAAAATGGTTACCTCTGCTTGCTGCTCGATACTTCCATATACTAGTTCTGACTGTACATGAAAAATGGGCATAATGTTCTCATAAATCTGTTGATCAAATATAACATTGCCATATGTTGCCTCATATATCTGTTCTTGATGAGAAGCCTCTTGATTTTCCTTCTTAATCACATGTAACAACATATCATAGGAATCCACTCGAAGGAGTTGAGGAAAGACCACTTCTTCAACTATTTTTTCATTCAGATATAAGATAACAGGTGCATCAGAAACAAAATCTAATGCATTCACAACTATGCAGTCATCTTTCCTATTATCAATTAGATTTGGAAAATATTACTCAACAACATGATTTTCATTTGTGAAATCAGAAGAAGCATTTTCCTTCTGCTGAATATGCTCATCAAATTCATCACAACAATTTTCAAAAGGACTTTCAGCTGAAAAATCTTCTTTACAAAATATATTGAAATCATTATGAAAACTTGCCAATGAGTTAATACTTGAAGTTGGAAGAGATCTGCACCAATCAAGGGCTGCTCCCTTCAATGAGTATCTGAAAAGATTGATCTTGACATCCTCATGCACAATCTGACATTCATGAATAAACTCATGAAAATCTAGCAGATGCTCAGCTAGAACCTCCCAATCTTCGCCTTTAAATGTAGGAAGGTTACATTCCAAGGGTACCTTCCCATTCATCTCTTCTAGGAATTGGGTTTGGAAAACCAATGACATCTGAAAAATCATAAAAAGCAAACCTTTGAGCCAAAATGGCTTCCATGCTTAGATCCAATGGAGTCGCCTATTAATCTTTAGACAATGGAGTCGCCATGGTGAAAGATCTGCATTCATGTATCTGTCCCCTTCCTATTCACCATCAAGAAGCGGATCTGATCATTGTCATTCTCCCAGAGATAAATACTTCGTGTCTCCTTCCCTGACAGTGGCACCAAAAATGTTAGTGCTACAAGTTACTCCTAGACTTCTATAGGGTCAAGCCTAGCACATCTTAGTTATTGAAAAAGTGTTTTGAGGGTTTTTATGGTTTGGTTTTTGATTATGGTGGTTGAAAAATGACTCAAGGTAATAAAATAAAAGAGAAAATTAGAATAAGAACATAAAATATCCCATTGACTAGTTAAAAGGTAGTCACATAGATGGATTAAACAAATAAGAAAAAGAGAAGATGAAGCCTTCAATTTGTCAAATTCACATAAATTCTTGTCTCAGAATATCATAAAGAAACAAGACCATTATCTTGATATCAAAACTTGAAAAATAATTTCCACAGTAAAATTTTCACTGTATTAATTAACAGTCAAGAATCAAAAGGCATTGCAATCTGAATAATGAATTCAAGCATGAAGAAATAAATAATACACTATAAAAGAGTGTCTAACCATCCATATGCCTTTGCTATTAAGTGTCATATAGAATAATAATGCCTTACAAGGAGTTTTAGAATAAGTCCTTTGGATCTCCAATTTTTCCCCTCCCCCATTAACTTCTCATTCTACAGAGTTTATATAGAAGCAATACATAATTATCAAGATCCAAAAGAAATGGATCTAAAAACCTCCTCATGTATATTTAGTTTCTTGTTTAAAATAATCAAGGATAATATCCAATCTAATCTCCAATTCGAATTGATGAGGTGGCTTGTCAACTGTTGTCCATGAGATTTTTCAGGAAAACAAATCTGGTAAATTCCTGAAAAATAGGGTCCAACAATCTCTTCGTATCTCTTAAATGGTGATAGTTGTGTAGAAAATAAGAGAGGTTTTTGTGAAAGGGAATTCTCCCAACAAAAACCTCTTTTGGTTTCATCAAATTCATCTCCAGTTGTTCTGCAACCTCTCTTGAAGAAAAAGACTAAAACAAGTAAAAATAACAGAGTATTTCATGTAGCTTTATCAGAAAATTAGCCCTCAAAGATCAATTCAAATCTCTTAAAATGTGATTTTTGTGTAAAAAATGAGAGAGTTTTTTGTGAAGGGGCATGTTCCCAACAAAAACCTCTTTTGGTTTCATCAAATTCATCTCCAACTGTTCTGCAACCTCTCTTGAAGAAAAAGACTAAAACAGGTAAAAATAACAGAGTATTTCCTGTAGCTTTATCAGAAAATTAGCCCTCAAAGATCAATTCAAATCTCTTAAAATGTGATTTTTGGGTAAAAACCAAGAGAATTTTTTGTGAAGGGGCATGTTCCCAACAAAAATGTCTTTTGGTTTCAACAAATTCCTTTCCAGTAGTTTTGTAACCTCTCTTGAAGATAAAGACTATAACAGGTAAAAAAACAGAGTATTTCCTACAGTTTTTTTGGTTCCGCAAAATAATAGTCTTTGTCATCAGAAAACACTTCTTCAGATTTTATGATCTAGTTGTAGCTCACATTACAGGTCCTGCAGATGATGAAAACATTTTTTTACCTTTGTTTACTGGTTTCTTAAGCAATGAAGTTCTTTTTTCCTTTTCCTTTCTGATGTTTGTTGGACTGTGTAGAACCTTAGGCATCTTATTGCTTCTAGATTTTGTCTATATCCTTTTCAATGCCTATCACTGCATGTTCTGTGGAAGACATATATATGATATTATCATCAAATTTTGTTCAGACAGTATGCACTTTTTTTGCAACATCATCCAGATTATTAGAAAGACATTTTAAAGCTATGTTCTGCCAATGTTGCAGCTGTAAAGAATTATCAATATCATCTTCCGTTTTACAGGCTACTCTATTTTTTGCAAGACATTTAATCTAACCATCTTCAGACCATTTGAAAAAATCTCTTAATGGAGGTAATTTCCCTTCAATATAAGATGTTTCTTCTTATGGAGTAGGATGCTCATGATGCTTGTTTTCCCTGGGTAGATTAAATTCAGAAGTCATCATGACTATATGGTTTGATGGCTTTCTTCCCACAACCTTAAACCTTTTACATTTAGTGTTGTCTTTCTCAATAATGACTTCTTCATGAAGACAATCTAAATCCTCAATCTTTGAAGTAGAAAGCAAACTATTGCCAAAACAGATATTGGATCTAGATTTGTCTAGCTTTTGAATCTTTGTATTAGCTGGTGAAAAATTCTTGATTTCTGCCAAAATAAGAGTAGTATTTACGTCCATCTTCTGCTAAAACTGGACTTCCAATTCTTTCCAAGAGATTGTTAAAGGAGTAATAGCCTGATTATAATAATCAATGTGCATTACTACACTTTCTCCTTTCATACAACCGTGCACTACCGTAGGATTGAGAGTAATTGTGACTTTGAAGATTACTTTGTAATGGAGAGCAAGGTGTTAACTCTTATTCTGCATGGATCCTATCAAGGCATCAACAAATTGAATATGTCTAGAGTCTATGAGACATGCTATAACTGAAGCATTTAATCCACGATGGCAGAGAGGAGTGATTCCTATTTTCACACATCTAGGGTGAAGGAATTTGTAACCAGAGAGGACATGTTTGTTCTATCACTGACCACCAACCTGCAAGCCTTGGCAATTGTTTTTTCTGTCACCAACATCAGCATCTTCCCAATATCCACCTCGTGACATCAAAGTTTAGTGCAAACTCCATGGAGACCTGCTTATTGTAACCTTGAAAAGTGGTAAGGAATTCAAGCCACCCGGCATCTCTGAACCTTTGAGCCATCTGAGTATAAGCTTCGAGGAGTTCAGAACCCTTGGGTTCTAATATGACTACTTGTCTTCTCCTCTTAGGCGCCATTAAAACACAATGCTAAAACTAGCACGATTCAGATTCTGAATTTGCCACTTGCAATCTATTAGTATATAATCGTTCTTCTGAGCAAATACCTATGCCTAAAATTCAGCAAAATCAGACATAGAATGACAGGTTCAATATAATGATCGTTGAGAATTAGGCGATTTGAAATGAGTCCTTTGCGGGTACAGAGAAATCTGATCATGAAATGGTTTGAATCACTAAATGATTCCAAAGCTACTATGGGACACATGTGAACTCTCAAACCATGATCTGTGTCATCATAACAAAATCTGGGTGACAGGGGCATATCAAGGCATGATTATCTTTGTGCTACAGGAATAAGGCTATTCCCGTAGCGCTATTAATGACTTAGCATAATTTGAATTTGTAAAGTTCAAATAGACATATAAAGTGACACATCATTTAAAGCCATGTATTACAACTCCAAACTTAAATAAATTACTCAAAAATTGAAATGCAAACCATAAGACACTAAAAACAATGATCAAAATCAACTGGAAGCAGATAATGAATTGTAGGTAAGAAGGGTTTGGGATTAAGGTTTCTCAGACTAGATCAAAAGTAAAATTAGAGACTAACAGGGCCAATGATGTCTAGTGCCCATCTCTCAAATGGTTCTGCAACTACTTGTACTTTCAATGACATTTCATCATCCTGACCTATTTTTCCCATCCGTTGACAACTATCGCAGGTCTGGACATATTTCTTCACGTCTCTGAATATTGAGGGCCAATAATAGCCCATATGAAAATTTTTGTGTCCAATCCTGCGGTCTGTAGAATTCCCACCACAGGGCTCATCATGTTCAACCTTTAGTATGTCGTAGATTTTGTCGTCTCGTACACATTTGCGGATCTAGAGATCAGCTCCTATGTGGAAGAGATATCCGTTGATCCAGGAGAATCATGTGCTACTCTAGACGATCAGTTTTCTTTTCCTTGATGATATATGTGTCAGTAATATTCCCGTCGCCAGATAATTTGCCACATCAGCATACCAAGGTGGCTTTGTAGTTCCGACAAACATATGCTCATCTAGAAATTGATCTTCAACTGTTAAAGAGTCATCTATTTTGCGTATGTGGGATAGGAAATTTGCGACAAGATTTTCTCTCCTGGGTCGATCTTTGATGGTGATGTCAAATTACTGCAATAGTAATAACCATCGAGTGACCCATCCATTAGTAATCAGTTTATTAGCTAGATATCTGATAGCAGAATGATCAATATACAAAATAACTAGATAACCTGTTATATAATGACAAAATTTATTGATGGCATGTATAACAACTAAAAATTCTTTTTTGTTACGGTATAATTAAGTTCAATTGTAGTAATATTCTTGCTAACAAAATAAATGGCGTAGGGTTTCTTGTCTTCTTCCTGTCTGAGGACAACGCCTATGGCAATATATGATGCATAGATGGAGATGTGAAATGGTATTTTCCAATTTGGTCCCCTCAACACCGATGTTGTCAAGATCATCTTCTTGAGTCCTACAAATGCCACATCACACTTGTCAAACCACTGAAACTCTACATTTCCAGTCAAAGCATGTAAAGGTGCAGTGGTTCTTGCAAAATTTTCCATAAATCTACGATAGTATCCTGAAGTGCCAAGGAAACTATGTACCTCAGTTTGTGTGTGTGGTGTAGGTAGATTAAGGATTACCTCTATTTTTGTTGGATATACTCTAATTCCATCTGCAGAAATATAATGCCCTAGTACCACACCTTCCGTCATCATCATGTGACATTTTTCATGGCTTAAACATAACCTGGTCGCAATGCACCGTTCTAGTAACTTCTCCAGATTATTCAGTGCTTGATCGAAGTCATCACCATAAGGAGTGAAATCATCCATGTAGACTTCAAGTCCTTCACTGATAAGATCATTGAATATGCTCAGAATGGCCCTTTGAAAAGTGGTTGGAGGATTACAAAGGCCAAAGGGAAATACTCTATATGCAAAGGTGCCCTAGGGGCATGTGAATGTAGTTTTATCTTGATCTTCTAGGGAAATTTGAATCTGATTGTACCCACTAAAACCATCTAAAAAAGAAAAGAATTTCTTCCCTGCCAAAGTATCTAGGACTTGATCGATGAAAGGAAAAGGGAAGTGGTCTTTTTGAGTGGCTTTGTTAAGTTCCCTATAGTCAACACATATTCTCCATTACCCATTTTTCTTTGGGACGATCACTAATGGGGAAACCCACTGACTATCTGAGATGGGATATATAAAATCTACGTCCAACAGCTTTTGTAATTCTTCTTTAATGATATCCCTGAGATGGGGATTTAGTCTCGTCTGCAGCCGTTAGATAGGTCGAGCATCTCTTTCGATGTAAATGTGGTGTGTGTAGAGTTGTGGATTAATACCTTTCATATAACAGTATTCCCATGAAAAATATTGATGGTATTTGGAGAGGACTTGAATTAGATTTTGTTGTTGTTTTTCATCTAAATTGGCATTGATGTTTAGAGACCTCCCTGGTGCAATCTCAACAGATTTGTTGTTATGAAAAGATGTAGTTGGAATTTGTTGTTCCATTAAATCTTCCAGCAGGTCTCCCCGTGCTTCACAGTCTAGAACATGATGCAGGCACGCCAACCACAGGCACATCCACTCACAGGATATTTCTCCTTCTTCCAGCCAGAGAACTCTAAGATTCTCCCTATTTCCCTATCGAGAAATATTTTACCCACAGAAATCTCTTCCGAGACTCCCCTTCTTTTATCGGGGTTCCTTCTATCGGAAGTTTGACACCCACGATGTTCTAGTGACTTGAAACACCGATCCCCGATCCCCGATGCGCCCCTTTGTTGCCTCAACCCACTTGGCTAAGCCTTTAATCCTCGCGACCAACTCCTATATGACCACAACAATAACTCCCGTCGAGATTTCAGGGTTTGCGATGTCGAAATACTCATGTCCCCAAGACTCGTGATTCCCCAAATCACGACGCACCTTTTTCACGATAGCCCTCCGACTATAGGCTTCGAACCATAGGACTGTGAACCTGTGACCACGGTATCACCCTGTCAGGGTTACGAGAATTCTAGTGCTACAAAACACTTACTCATGGGTTTCCCGATCTCTCGAACATCGATTCTCCTTCAGGCTGATAGCTGGCTCCCACTAAGACTCATCCTTCAGCCCGCTATGCTGACAACTTTCCCCCACTAGTCGAGGTTTCGTAGATCACGATTTCAAAGTGCATGAATCACTTGTCACATTGTTGGAAATACTAGAACAACTGAGAGGGGGGGTGAATCAGTTGTTTATAAGCTTAAACAATTTTGTGCCTTTTAAATAATTGTTAAGATTTCTTCATGTGTCATCAACCAATCATATAGCATATGGACAGTAAGAGTAAAGATCATCAGTCACACATAAAATACACACA
>SNQJ01S0103284.1:9705-34018 GCA_010110895.2 Picea sitchensis
TTTGGGTGGTTTTTTCTATTTTTAGTGGATTTTGCTATTTTTAGCGGTTTACTAAAAACAATCCCATTTTTAGGGATTAGGGTTTTGGTATCTATGGAATACCTAAAAACATTGTATATATTGTATAGTGACTGGTGAAATTCGATATAATGAATATAAGAAAGGTTTTTCTCGATTGAGGGTTTCCGGTATAAATCTTTGTGTACTATGTGAATGAGCCATTGATTAAATTATGTTTTTCTTAAGAATCTATATGCATTGTTTTACTTCGCAGGTTTAAAACTTACAACTTTATCCACAGATATGTTGTGAGATTAGAGAAATTTTATGACTTGCATGACAATTTTAGAGGGGTAGTCAACTGTAAAACTAATAGTTCCTCTTTGATCTATGAAACTGTTAATTTAGGAACAAGAGATAATCCTCAAAATATTAATCTAGGAAAGGGATGTTATGAGAAAGAAAGATCCTCTTTTATAAAATTATTTAAAGAATTTAAGGATGTATTTCCGTGGATGTACAATGACTTGAAAACTTTCTATCCAAACATCATACAACATGTAATCCCTATGAAACGCCGGACTCATCATTTTCAACAGAAATTGAGGAAAATGCATCCTAAGTTGGAGTCTACTGTTAAAAAGGAACTAAAAAATTTACTAACTGAAAAGATATTTTTCATGGTTAGGCATACTCAATGGGTTTCTAATTTAGTCTCTGTAAGGAAGAAAATTGGTGAAATTGGACTCTGTGTTGATTTTCGTAACCTAAATCGAGCGTCTAATAAAGACAACTACCCTGTTCCTCCAATGGAACAGATTCTTCAACAGGTGTCTGGTTCAGAAAGACTATCTCTGTTAGATGGATTTTTGGGATACAACCAGGTCCTCTTGTCTCCTTCATATCATCTTAAAACCACCTTTTGAACCCCATGGGGCACTTACGCCTACAGGAAAATGCCTTTTGGAATGATAAACGTCGGTGCCACTTTCCAAAAAGAAATGGATATTGATTTTCATGGCCTCATTAACCATTCAAATTTGGTCTATCTTGATGATGTCACCATATTTTCTAAAAACAAGAAAGATAACTTGTCTCACCTTAGGGCTGTCTTAGAACAATGCCACAAGTTCGACATATCTCTCAACCCTAAGAAATCGGTGTTTGCAGTAGAGAAAGGTAAACTACTTGGGTTTACAGTATCTAACGATGGAATGATTATTGACCCTAAAAGAACCCAAGCCATTGCTAAACTGCCCCCTCCTTCTTCCAAAAAGGCCATGCAATCCTTTTTGGGCAAGATTA
The DNA here is from genome assembly GCA_010110895.2 of Picea sitchensis. NCBI lineage: Eukaryota > Viridiplantae > Streptophyta > Pinopsida > Pinales > Pinaceae > Picea > Picea sitchensis. The sequence continues at coordinate 11,011 of SNQJ01S0103284.1, forward strand.
ATTTCGTCAGAAGATTTGTCGTGAGTTTCTCAGAAATGGTGGCCCTGTAAATGGGAATTTAATTAAAAAGGGACCACAAGAAAGTCAAGCTTTCAATTCAATTAGAAAAGAAATAATAGAAGTCCCTTCCTTGGTGAGTCCTAATTTTTCTCAGGATTTCACTCTTTAGAATTTTGCATCTGACCAATCTTATGTTGTTGTACTTACACAGAAAAAGTTGAAAGCAATGAGATACCCATTTCCTTCATGAACGCATATTTTAAAGGGGTAGAACTTAAATACCCAGCAGTAGATCAGTAGGCATATGCTATTTTCAAAGTAGTGAAACACTTCCAGTCTTACCTGTTGAAATCCAGAACCAAATTTATTGTTCCTTACCCTGTTGTGAGAAACATATTAGTACAAAAAGAGATGGGTGAGAAACCGGAAAATTAGATGACATCACTACAGGAATATGACCTTGAAATAACTCTTGCACAAATTGTTATAGGTCAAGGCCTTTGTAAACTAGTGGTTGATTCAATTGAGGAACAAGAATTTCAAATAAATACATCAACTATAAATCAACATAACCAAAAACAGATCAGATGTGAACAAGATACACCCAATTCTTGGTATGAGAACATTAGATTCTATTTAACGAATGGATCTTCTCCCCGCAATATTCATCCCAAAAATAGAAGATCACTTAGGCTTAAATCTACATATTTCCAGTTAATCAATGATATTTTATTTCGAAATAACTTTGATGGTGTTTTTCCACGTTGTTTAGAAAAGGAGGAATCTGAAAGAGTGTTGGTCGAACTTCATGCAGGTGAAGTCGATGGTCACTTTGGTGGAGATAACACTACCCACAAAGTGATAAGGGCTGGGTACTATTGGCCTACCTTATTTAAATATGCCCATATGTTGTCCCGCAAATGTGTAATCTCCCAAAATGTTGCAGGCCGGGTGAAAAAGGCATCTTTTCCTTTGCAACTTGTTACTGTAGATGCACCTTTTCAGCAATGGGGTCTAGACATCATAGGTCCAATCAATCCCCCTTCTTCAAAACAACACAATTACATCCTTACAACAATAGACTACTTCACAATATGGTCTGAAGTTGTACCTTTAAAAGTGGTCAACACCAAACAGGTAGTATCTTTTCTGAACTCCCACATCATTACTTGATTCAGAATTCCCGAATGTCTGGTTTTCGATAAAGCCTCTTACTTTTTGTACCTTGATATGAACATTTTTTCTATGGAAAAGGGATTAAACTAAAATATTTTGCAAGCTACTACCCTCAAGGGAATGGCCTAGGAGAATCAATAAATAATAATTTAATCAAGATTATCAAAAGGACAGTTTCTGAAAACCATAAGAATTGGCATAATGCATTGTATAATGCACTTTGGGCTGATAGGGTAACTCTGAAAGCTTATGTTGGTAATTCCCCTTTTTTCCTCATCTACAGAATAGAAGCCATTCTCCCTCTGCATGTATTACTTCCTTCTTTGCAACTATCGCAGAAAGTTCAAGAAGAAGAGTTCCCTCCCTTAGAAAACTGGATAAATTCTTTGTTAAAAATAGAGGAGGAGAGAACACAAGCGAAACATAAATTGGATCAACACCAGAAAATTGTAAGAAGTTGGTTTGATTGAAATTCATATTCTGATAGGAATTTTGATGTTGTAGATTTGGTTCTCAAGTGGGACAAATCACACAAGGGTAAGGGGGAACATACCAAGTTCCAAAACCTATGGCTGGGACCATTTGTAATTTCTGAAAAATTGGGTCCTAGCTCGTTTCGTCTGCATAATTTGGAGGGACAACCAAACACTTTCTCGATGAATGGCCAGTCTCTCAAGAGATATTTCACCTAATGATTCTTGATCCACCCTCTTGTAAATATTTTTGATTTTTTTTTCTGTTCTTGATTTTGGTTCTTTTCATTTTTCTTGATTTTGATTTTTTTTTTGAATCATTATGTCTGAATCACCATTTAAATTGTTGAAGGGAATCATAACTCTTGTTCTATAGCAACAGTTGATAACGTTTCAAGCATCTGAGTAGTAAGTGCTAAAAATCAGATCAGCAGAGGGAAGTTTTATTTCAAACAGTGTTCCTGGTTTCTCATTAAAAACACAGGAATATGCGATTATCCTTAACAAACGTCTAAAGATGTCCCTGTTTTAAGGAAAACAACTTAACTGTACCTTCCCATCCTCAATATGGTTTCTTAACATAAATCTAAGTGTTCAAATCATGATGAAGGTCATCAAAACATAAAATTAATTTGCAAATGATCGGACTTTTCATTCCAAACTATGAGATTTTCAGTATCATCCTACTCTCTTGAATATCACAAAGTTTATGCAAATTTATAAACAAATTATAGAGATTTGGAAGCACTTTAATGTGTGGGAAGTGATTTCAAACCTATTGGGACACTGAATAGGTCTGTTGGCAGTGGGTAAATGCACTCATGATACCAAGGAAACTTCGTCGGGGTATTGAACAGGCCTGCCGATAGTGAAGCAATGTTGGGTTTAAGAAGATTCTCAAGTATGTCTTTTGATATGATCAAGCATGAATATGTTTTTATCATGAATCGATGACTCTTGGAAAGGATAAAGGTACTAGAGTGGGTTAAATGACATCCCAACTGAGGCTATGGATGTCTGTTGGCAGCAGTGGCCCTGTCAACGGTATCAAAGTTATCTCTATAAACATCACTACACCTGTAATCTAAATTAGATACCAGATTACATTTTTGAACAGAAATACATCTAATGCTGAACTGTTTTATTTTCTGAGTTATGATTGGAGTGCTTGATCTATTGTTGACTGTTTCTAAAACTTTATTTCATCTGACCCCCTGACATAAATGTTTTGGTGATACAGAGATAGTTGCTTCGGCTAGTATGTCGCCATTGTTGGTAGCCAACCATTCTATCAATTTTTATCACAATTAAAATCACCACAAAGAGATTATACCTTTTTGTAGCTACCACCTCCTTAAATTTATAAACATTCATGTTTTTGGGTTTCGAGGCGATGATTGGGTTAAACTTATCTTATTGAGTTTTGCATTTTAATTTTCATTTGTTTTGTTTTAAAATTCATGATTGTAAGCATGAATTTAAATAAAACATTGGTTTGGGTTCTGTAGTTATATTTATACTTAAGAAATTTCACTTTGAAGGCATCCATATGTTGCTAAGCTTCAATTTTTATAAACTCATTGATTAATTCACTATCATAATTTTTATGTATTATGGGTATCATGAATTAATTGGTTTTATGGTTGATCGTTGGTTTTAATTTGTTAAATGTATGAATGCGCAAACATTGGATTAACATTAGATATGGGTTTCATGCTCTCAACAGTCATATCAACATTCATGTCGCTTGGTATAGGTCTGATGTACCCATGACTTTACCTCACCCTGTTGTCTTGTGCATTAATGAAACCATTCATTATTCGAATTGGCATTTGATACTAGTGGAGGGTTTGATATTCATTATGGGTAGTGGTTCATAGTTCTACATGCCCTCTGGTTTTTTGTTTTCCCGGACTCATTTTATCAAGCTATGACAGTCTCCAAAATTCATAGTTTTCGGGCCATTTTAGTTTTCACGGACCTCTCTCTGCTACTCGTTTATTGGAAGCCCAAGTATCCTCCCTAAAATGTTGATGAATTGTTGAGGAAAATATATTTTTATGCATGGAATCCATTGAGGAGAGCACCTTTGCAGGCCATTTTTCGGAGCTTCGTTCATCCATTTTCAGTGTCATCAATTTTGATGGGTTCTTGAGATCTAGAAGAACACAAATAGCTCATTTTTGTAATCCATTGGAACTTTTATGATGTAATTTTGAAGATTCAAAAATAAATAATAAAGTCTCACCCACTGAGACGAAGACCCAGAGACTAGGTGAGATTTGCGAACTCCATTATCACTTTGTTGTTTATGCTTTTCTTTCTTTTATGCTTATTTCCAGATCTGTATATTGCTTTATGGCTGCCATGTTTCTTCAATAATTCTACCTCTTTCATCAGTTTCCTAAATGGTAAAATAACTCATGCAAAATAACTCAACCATTGTCGTTAAAAGGTCTTTTCAGATCAAGTGGTATCAGAGCTAGTTGACGGTTGGTTTTTGAGTTTGCATGATTACCAGAGAAAGGCTGAATCATGGTGAAGGAAAGATTGTTAAAGAGAATCCTGAGATTGGATTGAGAAAGAGAACTTCTCAAAGTGAGAAGATGGCATCGGAAGAGGGACTTTCTCATGAGGGGAAAGAGTTTCGAAAAACTTTCTTCGCCATGTCGAAGATGATGAAGGTTCTATATGAGTATTACTTGGAATGGAAGAGACTGGTTTTAGGTGAATATTCAAAGGTCAAAAGTGAAGAAGGAGATGATCCTTCTCAAATTCCTCCTTCACCTTCTTCTTCTCCATCAACTTCTTCTTCTTCTTCAAGATCAAGTTCCAAATCCACAGCAAGAAAACCTGTCCATAAACATAAAAATGAAATGCCTATACTTAAGCTTGATGTGAAATTTGAATTACCTATGTATGATGGGGAATTCAATGCAAAGAGGCTTGATAATTGGGTCATACAGATGGAGGTTTATTGAAATGTGCAACAAATCAAGGATGAGGAAACTCAAATTAAGTTGGCATCGCTTCAACTTGCAGGTACAACACTCATCTGGTGGCAAAGCAAGTTGCAAAATGGCACGCAACAAGTGGGTAATGTATTTCCATCATGGCAGATTTTTTCTTCTTCACTTAGAAAGAAATTATATCCTTTGGGTTATAAAGAGAAGGCTTTAATTGAATGGAAAGGTCTTAAACTAAGAAAAGGACAAACAATGCAAGAATAAACAGATGGATTTCATAAAATGGCATTGATGTTAGATATTCCTTTACATACATAAGAAACTCTTATGAAGTATATATGAGGTTTACCTTCACATATTTGTAACATTTTATTCATGTTTGGACCTACTAATATTGATGAGGTTTATGTTCAAGCGACATACATTGAGGAAGGGAAAACAAGAGTTGGTTTATCAGGGGAATCGTCTTCAAGAAAAGAGGACAAAAGGAAGTGGAATGGCAAGAAGGAAAATTCAGTGTCAAGAAAGAAAGAGAAGCCCTCTTGCAAGCATTGCAAGAAAGAAGGGCATGATGAGGACCATTGTTGGCAATTGCATCCTGAGAAGAGACCAAAGTGGTTCAAAGAAAGGAAAGGGAGGCAAACAGTTGCAGCAACAACACGACCAACAAACTTGGGATCAGATTTGGGTGATGAATCTAAAGTCTCAATGGTTGGTTTGACAGGTAAAATTGGTGATGGATTTGATTATAGAAGTAAATTGTTCCACATAAGGGTCATAATGAGACATACTAATTTCGACACATTGATAGATAGGGGATCTCAATCTAACTTGATTTCGAAGGAATTGGTTAAACAATTGGGATTAAACACTCAGATGCATCATAAACCTTACTCACTTAAATGGATAACCAACAATCATAAATTGCACATAACAAAGAAATGCACATTAAAGTTTGCAATTTCATCTAAGTTTGTGGATGAGGTAACATGTGATGTGTTTCCACTCAATGAATGCAGAATGGTCTTAAGACGATCATATTTGTATGATCACCAGCAATCTTCTGAGGAACATAATCAATATCCCTTAATCAAAGCAGGCAAGGAATTTGTTGTGCCACATGCTCATCATTTAGAGGAAAATCAATCTCTTCAAACTATGGAACAATTAAGAAAGATGGCTCATGCAAGCAACACACCTATAATTGTCACAAATGCAGTAATTGATCTTAAGAAAGAACATGAGATGATTGTAAAATGGAAAATCAATCACACTTTTCTTCAAGATAAGATAATGTTGTGAAAATACTTAGACATATTAGCTCATTTGCGTCATATTTATGATGTTATCATAAATAAGGTTATCCTTGGATGATAGTGGCTTCCAGTGGAGTATGATGGTACAAATGGCGGCTAACAATATGTTGTGATTTCATGGTTGTTTTCTGAGTTGATTTATGAGACATATTACCTGAGGACAAAGTTTAAAGATAGAGAGAACAAGTGGTGGCCTATCTTGCACTTGATCACTGGTTAATACATCCTTTTGGTGGACCAAAAGGTATTTAGTGGGAGGTGTGATCCCATCAATGGATCCAGAATCAAAATGGGTCGAGGAAGGCCTAAAAAATCAAATCTCTCAGAATCAAATGAAACCAAATCCATCGCGTCAGGCTCATTGATCCGATTCTGACCATATATTTACTTACTCAAACGGATGTCGTATGTGAAATATATTGTGATCTGTTCATTTGGCCAAACAAGCAAAAATTGTTTAATGTGGACTGTGCAATCTTGCATTATGGCGACTATTTATCTGAGTCATACATCCTTATAATGACATGGAAGGTACAATGGATGTTGACTAGGAAGACATGTAGGTAGACAGTTGGTTGAATTGGAGTTTGACACGTGGCATATTTTGGGCAAATGGTATGGTGCCGCGTGGTACCTTCGACAATTGGGAAAATTGTGGTTTGGGTCGGGAATTGAACCCATGACCTCCAGTCCAGTCGGCTAGTGACTTGGCAGGATCGAGCTACCAGCCTGCTCACGATAGGTCTTGTTATATAACGTTCAAAACTTATATTTAAATGTGAAATGTGACAAGTTTGGCAGAGAAGAGGGTCGGGGATAGGCCCCAACTAGCGTTCTGAGTAATGATCATTCCATGTAACCAGTCCAACCCCCTCCATTACCATAGCATCCAACCCAGTGCACATAGCATGTCACCTCTACTCATATGAATGTTGATATAACTATTGGCGCAGGGGTTATACATTCGGCATGGTCCCATGTAAATCCGTCATATGACCCGAAACTCTAGTCTATTAGCGTGCCTAATGGGGTTAGTGTCAGTTGATCGGGCTAACTTGAGTCGACAGAACTACGTCAACTTGATGATGGGCAGAATGAGCTAACATCTTAGGTTGCATGGAGCTTAAACCCCGTGACCATATGGCCATGAAACATATGACCGGGACCCAGAAGTGGAGAAGTCCTTGCACCAACATAGGCGAGAGCCACATGGAGGGTACCCACATGACTAAGAACTCGAAATCGAGGGGTTGCACCCTTATTATTTTCAAAAGTGGGTTTTAAACACTATAATAAATATTTTAATGGTTTTAACCCGGTTTTGGAGATTTAGTCCATTTTGGAGATCTTGGACCCTTTTTAGGCTAGTAGGGAAGTTGGGATTTTGTTGAAAACTTCAAGCCTATATAAACAAAAGGTTCTTGAAGCCATGAAGGAGGTTCATAATAGGAAAATTATGATGAATTGTTGAGGCAAAGCCATTTTTATCTGAGGAATCCATGAGGGAAACACCTTTGTGGGCCATTTACAGGAGCTTCGCTCATCCGTTTCAGTCTTGTCCCGGTTTTGATGGGTTCTTGAGATCTAAAAGAACACAACTAGATCATTTTGTAATCCATTGGAACTTTTATGATGTAATTTTTTAATATTTGAAGAGAAATAATAAAGCCTCCTTACGAGGCGAAGACAGGAGCGTGGCGAGATTGTCGAACTTCGTCATCACTTTGGTGTTTATGGTTGTTCCTTTATGATTTCTAGATTTGTATATTGCTTTATGGCTTCCATGTTTCTTCAATAATTCTTCCTCTTTCATCAATTTCTAACATCTTTAGTTAACTCATGTTTTAAAACTCAACCATTGTCGTTAAAAGTTTTTTAGGATCAATACCCGTGTTATTATACTCCTATTTGGAATATTGTAAGTGCAAAGAGTAATATATTTATTATTGAGTCATTATTCATTACCATCAATCCCTTTTGTGGATTGATCATGTTAACATTATAATTGACCAAATCCCCTTTTGTGGATTGATCATGTTGACATTATGAGTGACCAAATCCTTTGTGGATTGAATTCAAACCTAATTATGAAAATTAAGAAATTAGGCCCAGGCCTAGTAAATCGTTTAACCACTAAAGAGACCATTCATTACTTGATGAGAGACACATTCCAGTACTTGCCATATAGAATAAAAATAAAAAGAAGCCAATGCCTCATTATCTCACTCCTCATTCACTCATCAAGTGCCCAAGTTTGGTATGTGTTAGGGAGAAAGAAGGAAGAGAGGCACATTGATAGAGTGTTGGATATTCTCTAGTGTTTTGGTTTATTGTCTGGCATTGTATTGACTATCTATATTAATGAAGTTTTGTTGGTTTTCTCCCCATGAGGTTTCCCGGGATAAATGTTGTATCTTGTGATTGTGTTTCTCTAAGTAATCCTACCTATTATATTGTTATCTAGTAAATTGAAGAAACCTAATAATAGCTCAAAACTTAACATGAGTATCGAGCTAAAAGTGAAGAGAGCATATTTCCTTGGATAGAAAAATGTCATTGTTATTAAGTAAAAAGAAAATTACTTTGGACTTTTGTTGGAGAGGAATTTTTGTTTAAAAACCATCTAGAAAAGTGCCCTACCCTAGTGATTCTTTTGGCAGCTTGAGCGCACATTTTCAATGGGCCGGAGACACCTTGAGATAGTTGATTCGGATTTTATGAGCAAATGAAATGAATAAAAAATATTAAAGCCATAGCCCAACACATAATATGAGAGATCTGATATGGGGTTTCCACATATTCAGCAGGAAATAGATGAAGCTGTAAAATGTGGCCCGAGGAAAACAAGCTTGTTGGAATGGTGGCGACTTATATTTGAGAAGAGATGTATTGTGCTCATTCACAAGAGATGATTAAATGAGACTCTGAAGGCATTTTACAATAAAAGAATGGAAAAAACCCTATACATCAAAAACACGACACTAGGAATGGGCGTAAAGTCAGTGGAGCTAGTTTGGAGTGAAGTTAGTACATTATCTTCACAGGGTCGTAACTTTTTGCATCTGATCTTAGTTTAAGGCACGATAGACCATTGGAAAGGTATAAATGATGGGACTAATTATTCATGTTGGGGATCAATAAGAGCCAACCTTAGACTATCATTGAGAAGTTATATCACGAAAAACATTCATTTAGGCCCTCAAAATGGCCCCAAAAATTAAAAAACTGCTAAAAATAGTAAAATTAACAAATTTGCGGAAAAGATTGTTTTGAAGGTTAAGGAAAAAGGTTGGTATTAATCGAATTCCATATGGATCAATTCTCCCCATTTAGTAAGAAATGATCTCCATTGTGTTTATTTCCCCATCAAATGAGGAAACATCTGTCGAATTTGGTGTGGTGAACCACTTGCCTTAGTCTTGAGAACTACTTTTATGGCTCGATAAAGATGGATCCTTTGTTGTAGAGTTCCTTTGATCTGTGTGTCCAACGATATGATCAGTGGATTCATGTTCCACACAGTCAAGGTTGAGATATATTGGTGTCAGCTGTTCTTCTACATCTGAGGTGTACAATAATGGTGAGAAATATGGTAGAAGGAGAGCCAGGTGAAGACAGGTGCAAGCCAAAGAAAGGGGGAAATGTTGAGCTAAAATCATTGTCACCCACACCATTGGTGATGGTGAAAGGCCCATAACGGAGTGGGAGAATATTCCTATGGGGCCTTGGGCATTCTTTACTGAGTCACAGCCAAATTTGTCTCCCACCGGAAACTTGTGTGGTACTCGATGGTGATCATGGCGTTGCTTGGCATTAAACCACGTAGAAATATCACGAACACAGTGGAAGATGTGATGTGTTATCACATTTATTTGTAAGGGGGTGTTTTCCTAAGAGATAAGCCCTTTTGGGTGGAAAAATGTGAAGAAGTGGGATAAAAACCCACAAAATACCACGTATCCTAAGTTTTGGGGCCTGGACACGTCGTTCTAAGAAAGCATGATCACGGGCCGAATGAGATCTGCGTGCCCCAAATCTCTGACTTCGAGGATCCATAACGGACCCGCAGCATTTTACAATAGTTAGCAGAGGGGTTCTGGTTGGTGGTTTGGGCACTCCCCCAGCGTCCGGCCCTCCTCGTTAACTCGAACCCCCACCCCCCCCCAACCTTTTCCCATACTGCTCTCCCCCCCTCTTTGAGTAGACCACTTACCACCCTCACTTACCATCGTCTCCTTTCACCATCTGTCTCTCTCCTCTCCTATCACATCTCTGCGGCTTCCTTCCATCTTCCACTGTCACCTATCCCCCACTCACCTCTATGTCATATTCCTTTTCCTCCCACTTATCATCTCCTGCCATGTGTTCTCCCCTATGCCTCCACATCATCTTCCCTTGCCACTTCACCTTCATCCCATCACACCTCAGCCCCCACATTTTCTGTCGCCCACGCTTTCTTGATCACCTTTCCTCTTCCACGTCTGTCCACATGAACCGCTATATCCACAATACTCGGTGTGCCAATGCAGGGCAGTTCCTCATCCACGTCTTTGCTAGTTTCAATGTAGACTCCCATGAGATCGATGGGAAGAATCAGGCTACCACATCTCTAGTCTGAGTTGACTCGGATCTCCCCAATATCTATGAAGCATTTATTGAAGTAGGTGGTGGCAGTTAAACATCGTTTCCACCATAAATATAAATCCCAAGGAAGGACAGTCAGCGAGTCGACTCATCTACAGGCCCCCCTGAAGCACTATTACATCTGATAGAAGCTCGTGTTTGACAAAAGACTGCATGCACAATATGCCAGAGAACATGCAAACGTAAAACCTTGAATGCAAAGACTCAAGCACACCTCTGTTGTTAGTGGTGAATTGTTCTAAGTATATAGGAGTCATTCTCATATTTGTTAGTGTCAATGGTTGATCTAGGCTCCTGACTTGTAAATTTTTTATGAGACCTATGGTTCTCTGATTGTATCAGTACTTGGGACTTCTTGTTTAATGGTAATTGATTTCCCTTCATTTGTTTGATTGATTGAGCTCGAGAGCTTGGATGATCTAATTAGAGTGTTGGCTAACAGTGTAATGTAGGTTTGATTGCAGTATTGTTGCAACATTTTAGTTTCTTGAAGTTATCATATCCAAGAGGATCTGCATAAAACTTTTACTCGGTTTTTGGAAGATTGGATGTCCATAGAAAACCTTCATGTTTTCCTCATGTTCTTCCACCTTCTCACCACTATACAAATGTATTGACTAAATTTATATCAATACCTCATTTGTATATGCATGCTCATTGATGTTTCTAGAGTCAAAGAGACCACAGTCTAAATTACTGCATCGATTCGACCGCCCTTTAAAATTTTCACTGTGACATACAAATTGATGGGCCTTGGGCTTACCTATTCCACAATCCATAGGTGACTTCCAACACTAACATATTTTGGCACCGTATAGGATGAATTGAAGATATTTTCCTGGGATAGAACAACAAAATATTACTAGTTCGGTGCATCAAAACTTAGGCTACATTGAAGATTTCAGCTGTGCACGGAGAATCCAACAGTAACTCCATTGTTGTAGATCACTTGGTGACTCCTCTTTAGGTTGTGGCTTCCAGAGGTAGACACGTGAGATCTACTCCATGGTTGCCTTTAGCGACACTTGAAGCTGAACCAGAGAAGATTCTCGAGCAGGAAAAGGCCCTTGGGGAAGGAGCTTTTGTTGTTGAACTAGGTATTTATGGTGATTTTCATTATCCTCATATAGGAACTCAAATTTTTGTAGCTCATTCTATTGTTATACCTTTTGTTAGAGTTCCTAAACCTTAATTTTGGGTGTTCATGTTGAGTTTTCTCCTCACAGTGCGGGATGGAGAGGGAGAGATATTTGTCACTCCTATATCCCCTAAAGTTGTACCATGGTTTAGGCCCAACACCTCAGAATATTTTTCTACCCTAGGCTTTACCACCCCTCCTCATATTATTGTTGATGCTACTACAGAAAAGGAAACCTTTGTTCCCTCAAGTCTTGTGGCCTTTTCTCCAAATCCTATGTTGTTTCCTTGCCCTCACGGAGCTCACTTCCAGATCTCTGCCAGAGCTCCTTCTCCTCTACGTTCTCCTCCACCTATCATCCCCATGGCGGGTGCTAAATCCTCTAAGAGAATAGAATGGATTCCATAGTGGTTGTTGGATATTCCCTTTGGTCCTACCTCAACCCATGAATGCTCTCCAAATAGGATATTACCTTAAGTACATACCTAAATTTATTGGAGAGGAAGATATCACTACAAAATAACACCTTGCAACATTTTATAGTTATGCAGACAACCTAAATATTGAGAATGAGGATGTGTTGATGAGAGTCTTTATCCAAATCCTTGATGGTGAGGTTAGAAAATGGTTTAGGGATTTGACTCCTTGGATCCATCGCTAGGATTAAGGCTTTAGATGATGTTTTTCTTGAGACAATGGGGGGATAAGAAGGTGTTTATGTATTATATCATAGAATTTGGGTCCCTAAAGAGAAAAGAAGGAGAATATATGTCTCCTACTTCTCCAAAAGATTCAACAAGATGTATAATAAGATCCCTCTTGCAGGATAAATCCCTCGGAAGCCTATTTAAATTACCTGACTAGTGCTTTTGACCCTGAATTTTTCTCTTGTTAAGAGAGAAAGAGCTACTTCCTTGGCTCATATGCAGATGCAACCCTGGAAATTGAGTCTAGCATGTGGTAGCAAATGACTCGGGAATAAGGTTGATAGAGACATACCGAGGGGAAGACCTAAAGCCTCATCCTCTAGTTCCTTTTCTTCCCCCCCTCAAATGAATGAAGTAACCAAACTACTAAAATCACTTTGAACTGGATGGAAAGATTGGAAGTAGATGGGAAGTAGATATACATAAATCCTCAGCATGATGGACTTATGAGCAACTTTAGAAGGTAAACAATAATTCCCTCAAATACTCCAGGAGAGACTTGAGGGGAAATAGAGATATAGGGATGATCGGAAAATCCAAGCCCCTCCTCAAAATAACCTTGTTGTTGATGAAGAAGGAGGGAGGAGCTAGATCTTGAAATTCATTGTCTTGGATACACCACCCCATTTCCCAATTTAACTCAATCCCCATCAGAGAGTCTCTCTCGTGGATGGCCAGGATAAATGAGTTGAGCAAAGGAGATAAAGGTCAATATGATCCCAATAAATATAACACCGAGTCAAAGAAAAAGAGAATTGAGACATCGATCAACCTTCCAGAGCATATATTCCTATCAAAGATACAACAAACAACAGGAAAGAAAAGAAAACTCAGAATCCCTTGCCAATAATCAAAGACCCTATCCTGGAGGTGAGAGAAATTCTAAATCCCACCTCCTCTTTCCAACTTGACATGGGGTAAAAATTAGGATCCTTGTCCTTCGGAGACTGACATGAAATTCAAAAAATTAGGATCCTTGTCCCCTTCTCAGAACTAGTCAAGCACGAAGATTTCAAGAAATCCCTCTCTAAGTTGTTGCAGTTTGAGCCATCTCCCCATCCCACGGACTCGGTAAACCTTCAAGATGAGAAAACAACAATCATCTTAGGGCCTATGGTAGAATATAGAGATGATTCATCCCCTCCCTTCTATACATCCCTGAACATACATGATAAGGTGTTGCATAATTGTCTGATGGATTCAGGGGAATCACATAATCACATGCCCAAAATTTTTATGGAGGAGCTTGGATTGGAAATCACAAAGGCCTATCATGATTTATATTATTTTGATTCAAGGAGGGTGAAATGTCTTGAGGTCATCAAAGATCTGGTTGTGACCTTGTTTCAGCTTCCCATGAAAAGTGTGGTCATGGATATCATGGTGGTTGATGTTCCCTCCAAGTTTGGCATACTATTATCAAGATCTTGGATAAAAAGACTTGGAGGAACATTACAGATGGACCTCACATATGCTACCATTCCAGTCTTTGGAGGGGAACATAGAAGACTATACAGAGAAGCTCAGTTGGCCTCTATTATTAATGATGATTCTGACCCCGCCAACCATCCTATATTTCCCCTTGACACTGATATGGGATCTAGTTTATTGCAGTTCACTGACACTCCTGAGCCTCCTTTAAAACTAAAAAAACAACCCGTGATTTTTCATGAAGCTTCTTTCTCCGCCACCTCTATTTGGAAAATTTTCTTTGATGGAGCCTCCTCTAAGGATGTTTCTGGCACTAGAGTAGTCTTTGTTTCCCATGATCAGGAAACCATACCTCTGTCATACAAATTAGACTTTGAAACTACCAACAATGTGGCAGAGTATGAAGCTCTTGTTTTGGGATTAAGGGATGAAAAGGACATGAGAATCAAAGAGATATCAGTGTTTGGTGATGCTGAGTTGATTGTCCAACAATTCAGAAGTATTTATTATACCAAACACCCTCGGCTCAGAAGTTACAGAAATGAAGTATGGGACCTCACTGACATTTTTTTCCTGGCTTCCAACATTTCATTTGTCCTAGGAGAAGAAAATGTGATGGTTGATTCTCTGGCTATTTCAGCAAGCAATTTTAGAGTCCCTCTGCCACTCAAACTCAAGTATGATGTAGAAGTGAAGTATAGACCCTCTATACCTGACAATGTCAAGCATTGGAAAGTGTTTGAGGATGATCTTGAAATCAAAATATTTCTGGAAATTGTTGAGGAGTTTTCAACATTACATATCGACCAGGAACCTGACTCTAAAATAAATACTCACGTTGATGTTCTTCTGAACAAATTGTTGATCATCATATTTTTCAAATGCCTAGCAATCACATCCCAAAGGGACTAGTCCCTTTGGAAAGACTATTTGGAAGAAATGATGTGGTAGTAAAGGGTAAAATCTCAAGTAATGATGTTGATGTGGCTGAGTGCAATATTGGCACAAAGCTAGATCCAAAATTTGTCAAATTGTCAAGCATTCTGTCAAAGGAGTGGAGGGACGAGTATACTGAGATATTAAAGGAATTTGTTGATGTGTTTTTTTGGACCTATTATTGCACCTCTTTTGTCACCTAAATGAGAAAAACAGAGGTGCTTACAAGCCCATTTGGGTAGCTAGGAAAGACAACAGTAAAGGAAAGGGTTAGAAAGATAAAGCATAAAATACAAACAAAGAATTAAACTAAGAATGATAAAAACAATTAAACTATGGTGCATAAGAACATAAGAAAAAGGAACAAACAAGACTCATGCTACCAATGGAAAGGATTGTATTAGTGGAAAGAAAAAACGAAGAAGAAAGGGAGACTATGGGTCCCCTCTTCCTCCAAGGGAGGGCTCTTGGACCCCCAAATATTGATCTCTTCTTACAAATGAGGAACTAGGATGAAATAGTGAAGATAATCCAAAGAAAATTCATTCTAGAGGTGATATGAATGGCTAAGCGCAATGGTTCTAGCATACTCTTGATGAGGAAAGAGGATCCTCCAAGAGAATATCAGCATTATAACAATACAAATGAATTCCTTGAAGATGTAGTGCACCCATGGCCTCTTTTTGTAGCATAACTTTGAGGTATTATTCAACTAGCATTTAGTGTGAACGAGGGGATATTTAGGGCACCTTTAGGTCTTTGACCAGCCACCCAGCCGAATTCAGCCGAGATTTGGATGTCAAATCGACTTGGAAACTGAACCAAAAGTGGGTGGGAGGCCGACCAATATGCGTTTTTCTGACATTTTTGACTGGCACACGTGCGCGCGCTTCCTGTATATCTTTAGAACATGCTGATTTTATAACTGGTTGTATAGTTTTGGACCTTTTGGAAATTCTTTTTTGGTCATTTTTGGTCCATGGGTGGACTAATAGTTGTTTGAAGATGTTGGATTCCTATGAAGACCTTAGAACATATGACACTATTGTCATTGAGCATAAGATTTCGTTGAAAGAGGAAGCCAAACCATTTAGGCAAAAATTAAGACAGATAAATCCTATGTTGTTTCCTATTATGGAAAGGGAGGTGAAGAATCTTTTGGATGCTCATATTATTGTGCCTTTGAGATATTCTAAGTGGGTAGCCAACCTGGTCCCAATAAGAAAGAAGAGTGAAGAAATTAGACTCTGTGTCGATTTTATAAATCTGAATAGGATCTCAAAGAAGAACAATTACCCGCTACCAAAGATGGAACACATATTGTAGAGGGTAGCTAGTGCATCTAGGATTTCCATGATTGATGGATTCTCTAGCTACAATCAGATCTATGTCCTGCCTGAAGATAGAGAAAAGACATCCTTCAACACTCGTTAGGGAACATTAATGTATTCCAAAATTCCCTTTGGATTAATGAATGCAAGAGAAACCTTTCAACGAGCCATGGGCATCACCTTCATTGGAGAAAAGAACAAATTTGTGGTCATCTATCTCGATGACATAACAGTTTTCTCCAAATCTGATAAAGAACACCATCAACATCTGAGAAAGGTATTCTCGAAATGCAGAAGGTTCGGTCTCTCCCTAAATCCCAAGAAGTATTTATTCTCCATGCAAGAGGGAAAATTGTTGGGACACATTGTATCAGCTGAGGGGGTAAGGATTAATTCAAGTAGGGTGGAATCCATTCAAGCCTTATCACTTCCTAGATCCAGGAAAGAGGTCCAGTCCTTCCTAGGTAAAATTAATTTTCTGAGAAGTTTTGTTTCAAATTTTGTTGAATTGGTGAAGCATATCACAACCATGCTCGGGAAGGGAAATGAAATGAAGTGGACTATTGAGTCCAAAGAATCCTTCAGCCAGATCAAGAAGGCGTTGACTGAGGAACCTGTGCTTATCAGTCCTGATTATTCAAAGGATTTTATGATTTTCTCTTTTGCTTCTTTTGATATAGTGGCAGTTGTTTTGTTGCAGAAGAACACAGAGGGGTTGGAGCAGCCTATTTCCTTTTTCAGCAAAGCACTAAGGGATGCAGAGGTAAAATATGACATCATGGAGAAGAAAGCCTATGCCTTGGTGAAAGATCTCTAATACTTCAGATTCTATGTTCTGCATTCGAAGATCATTGCATATGTTCCTTCAGCTTCTGTGAAGCACATTCTCATTCAACCTGACATAGATGGAAAAAGGAGCAAATGGATTGCCAAAATCATTGAATTCGATCTAGAAATAAAGCCCACCAAGCTAGTTAAAGGCCAAGGTTTAGCCAAGTTGTTGGTTGAATATAATTGCAAAGCTTTAGGGATAAACTTCATCAACACCCACTCAGAAAATCAACAAGTTGATTTCACTGATAAAAATCCTCAGGGAATCCCTCCATTGGCAGAATTCACTTGGTACAAAGACATTATATATTTTCTGCAAGAATTAAACCCCCTGATGGTATGGTAAAAATAAAGGAAATGTATTTAAAGCTCAAAGCTATCAGGTATTTCCTTATTGACCAGATCTTGTACTGGAAGGACCCGTTAGGTTTGCTTATGAGATGTTTAGACCCACAGGAGACCCAAAGGATTATATTTGAGTTCCATGACAGCCTATGTAGGGGACTTCATTTCTAGAAAACCGCATCTTACAAAATCCTCGGGGTTGGGTACTACTGACCTACTCTATTCATTGATATCTGTGCAAAAATTAGGGTTTGTATTAAATGTCAGAAATTCTTTGGGAAGCAACAGCTCAAGTCTCTTCCATTGAAGCCTGTACTAGCTTTAGGACCCTTTCAGTAGTGGGGCCTAGACTTTATTGGGGAAACTCATCCTCCTTCAAGTGGTGAGTACAGGTGGATTTTAACTGCAATAGATTATTTTTCCAAGTGGATAGAAGCTATCCCCACCAAGAGCACTTCTCACAAAGTGATCATTGGTCTTCTTGAATATATTATAGCAAGGTTTGGTTGCCCCAAAAGAATTTTTACTGATAATGTTGCTTCCTTCAGGGCCAAACCATTGATCAAGTTTTGTGAGCAGTTCGGAATTTCATTAATCCACTCCACCCCTTTCTATCCGCAAGGTAATGGATTAGCATAATCCTCTAACAAAATCCTGATCAAGATTATCAAAAGAATGCTAAAGGATAATAATAAGACCTGGGATTCAAAGATAAAATTTTCTCTGTGGGCTGACAGAGTGACAATGAAGAGGTCTCTAAGCACCTCTCCTTTTCAGCTTGTGTATGGATTTGAGGCGGTCTTTCCTTCTCATCTCTCTCTACCTGTGGCCAAATTATTTCAAGATTATCAAGGAGAGTCTGATGATATGATCAGAATAATTCATCAACTAGTAGAAATCTAGCAGGCTAGAGAGCAAGTGATGGATAGGGCACATGAACATCAACAGAAAATCAATCAGGCCTTCGACGGGAAGAGCAGAAAAGAAGATTTCCAACTAGGAGACCTAGTACGTAAATAGGATGCACCCAGACAGGACAAGGACAAACATGGTAAATTTGAATCCCTCTCAATTGGTCCCTTGAAAGTTTCTGAGATAGTTCTGAATAATATCTATAGGTTGCATAATTTGGAGGGCGATGAAGTTTTTGGTGGCCCTGTAAATGGGCATTTTATGAAGAAGTTCTTTATTTGAGCCATTAATGGCTTCCAGGCGTTTGTAAATATTGTTTTTTTCTTTGTTTCGGGTTTATAAGTGAATCCATAGCCCAACAATAAGGCACTAAAACTACATAAGAGTTCTTGGCATCTCACAGGGAGAAAGCCATCCCCCATGGAGCCTAATGTTATCATATTTATTTGTAGGGGGGTGTTTTCCTAATAAATTGGCCCCTATGGGAAAAAAAAGGCAAGAAGCGGGCTAAAAACACATAAAATCCTGTTTATCCTAAGTTTTGGGTCATAGGCGTGTCATGCTAAGCAACGCGTAGATCTGGGCAGCTGAGATCCTATGGCATAGGATACATATCAGACCACCCCCCCCGACATTAGGTCGTTAACGGGGGGTCCGAGTTGGTGGTTTCTGAGCGCGGGCCCCCCACTAATGTGGCACCTCCTCGTTAACTCGGACCCCAGCACAACCTTTCCCACTTACCACTCTGCCCCCCCCCAATGAGTAGACTGCTTACCACCCTCACTTACCTTCGTCGCTCCTCTCTCCATGTGTCTCCCACTCCCTCTCTCTCCTCTCTCTGTCACATCTCCCGCTTCCCTTCCACCTTCCACTATCGCACATTTTTCCCCCCATTCACCTCTATGGCATATCCCCTTTTCACTCCCGCTTATCATCTCCTGCCATGTGTTCTCCCTTCTACCTCTGCATCATCTTCCCTTGCCACTTCACCTTTGTCCCATCACACCTCAACGCCCATGTTTTATGTCGCTCGCACTTTCTTGATCACCTTTCCTCTGCCACATCTATCCACATGACCACTTCTCGTCTTGTCTCTCGTCGATCATGCCAATTGCCCCAGACATTTCCTCATCCACATCTATCTGCTAGTATCAACGTGAACTCCCAGAGAAGATCCAGATGGAAAAATGCAATGGGCGCCATGTCCTACAGGTGCAGAGTTGACTCAAATCTCCCCAATCCCAATGAAGAAATTATTGAAGTAGGTGGTGGCGGTTGAACATCATTTCCACCATAAATGGAAATCATGGGAAAGGAATGTCATCCAGACAAATCATTCGTAGGCCCGTTCTGAAGCACAATGGCATCTGACTGAAGTTTGTGTCTAGCAGAAGACTACATGCCCAGTCTTCCAGGAATCATGCATATGTAACGCCTTCAATGAAAAATCTCAAGCACATCTCTGTAGTGTTTCTCAAAGTACATAGGAGTCATTCTCATATTTTGTTACTGTCGATGGTTGAGTTAGGCTCCCGACTTGTAAAGTTTTGATGAGGCCTATGGTTCTCTGATTATGTATCGTTACTTAAGACTTCTTGTTTAATGGAAGTCAGTTTCCACTTCATTTAATTACTTCTGATTCTGAGAGCTTGGGTATGGATGATCTAGTCGAGTGTTGTGACTGTAGTGTAATGTAGGTTTGATTGTTGTTGTTGTTACAATGTTTTCAGTTTATTGAAGTTACAAGATCCAAGAGGATATTTCGTCTGAAAATTTTCCTCTAGAGGATACTAGAAGACTTGATGTCCATAGCAGAACTTCATGTTTTCCTCATGTTCTTCCACCTTCTCACCACTATAAAAAATTATTGACTAAAGTTAGATCAATACCTCATTTATATACACGTATCATCCCAGTGTTTCTAAGTCAAAGTGACACAATCCTGAGTCTGCATCCATTAGACTTCTCCTAAAATTATTCACTATGACATACAAGCTAATGGGCCTTGGGCTTACCTCTGTCGCAATCCATAGGTGACTTCCAACGCTAACATGCTACATTTTCTCAATGAACTGGGTGGCTTTTTCAACTTCTAGGGAAGCAAGGGACAAGTCGACCGAGGTGGTCACCAAGGGTAGTGCAACATCCATGGGGCCAAATGGTTGGAATCCCAACCCCACTTGAAAGGGGTTGTGGCTAATTGAGCTATGCAGTGCTCGTTTGTAGATATGTTGGACATAGGGAAGACTCTCATCTCATGTGAGGGGGTGTTTTGAATTGTACATGTGTAGTATATGTACGATCATTCGATTGACGACCTCTGTTTGGCCATATGTCTGGGGGTGGAAGGCAATGGATTTGGTGAGCTTGGTATCCAACAGCGACCAGAGGCTCGACCAAAATTTGTTGAGGAACCGATTGTCATGGTCTGAGAGAATGGTTTGTGGGATCCCAAAATGAACCCACACTCATTCAAGGAAGAGCTTGGCAGTGGCTTCTGCTGTGATTTTCTTCTTGCAGGTGGCTATAATCACCATCTTGGAAAAGTGATCAACAACCACAAAAATACATTCATTTCCCCTCTTGGTGGATGGGAGGCCCAAGATGTAGTCCATTGAGATGGATTCCCACGACATGTTAGGAGTAGGAAGAGGGGTGTACAGGCCCTGTTTCTTAGTGGTCGGTTTGGAAATAGCATAGGCGATGCAGGACCTGATATACTTGTTGACATCCTGTCAAATTTCGGCCAGTAGAAATGTTTCTTCAGCACTACCACTATCTATTTGACGCAAAAGTGTCCTTCCACCTGACTATAGTGAGCTTCCCAAATTAGCTTCACACGCTCACTTGATGGAACACAGAGATGGCCCAGATGACACATCAACCCATCTTGAAGATGGAAATTAGCGACCACTGAGTTGGCACCCAACATTTGGTAGGTGGTCGAGGAGTCAGGGTCTATCTCGTAAAGGTGGGGTCATTCGGAGGTATTGTGGCCACAAGAGTCTAGCACCATGGTGAGTGCTGCGACTGGAGATCAACTGAGGAAAGAAACAACTTGATTGGTACTTCCTGTTTTATACTTGATGTTGAGGTGAAACTGCTATAAGTATGTGGATCACTTCTGATGGCATTCATTCTACAATTTTCCCTGGGTCTGCATGAACTATAGTGTCTTGTGATCAGTGTGGATGATGGTCTCCTTTCCAAGAATGTATTGTCTCCACTGGCGGCATGCTTTCACAATGGAGTACATTTCTTTGTCATAATTAGTGTACTTACTGACAAAATTTGATAGTGTCTCACTATGATATGCCACGAGGTGGTCGTGTTGAGTGAGAATGACGCCCACAGCATAGTCTGAAGCATCTGTCTCAATCTCAAAGAGATTTTGCAGGTCCAGTAATGAAAGTACTGGGTATGAGCACAAAATCTTCTTCAATTAATTGAAGGATTTTTTTTGGGACAGGCCCCACACAAATTGTTCCTTACCGCCACCTCTATTTACTTAGCTAAGGGCCCATGCAATATGAGATAATCCCAACACAAACCTACGATAGAAATTGGTCAGGCCCAAGAATCTCTGAAGTTCAATGAGTGTGGTTGGGGATGGCCAGTCATGGATGACCTGGATCTTGGTTGGGTCCACATGCACACCATGTCAATCACCGATGTAGCCTAAGTAATGGACCATTTCCATGCCAACGGAGCATTTTTCAAAGTTTGCATATAGTTTTTGCTGCCGCGGGGTGTGAAGAACCTATTGAATATGATGAAAGTGTTCCTCCCAAGTCTTGTTGTAGATGAGGATGTCATCCAGATACACCACTATAAAATTATTGGTGAAATGTCATAGGAAATCATCCATCATTCTCATAAAAGTTGTTGGACCATTTTTCAAACCAAAGGGCATGATCAACCATTCAAAAATACCTTCTTTTGACTTGAAGGTGGTCTTCAATACATATGTATGTTTCATTGGGACCTGGTGGTACCTAGACTTCAGATCAATCTTACTGAAAAATTTGGCCCCCGTGAGCTGATCAAGGAGGTCGTCGATTAGGGGAATCAAGTACCGGTTTCAGAATGTGATTTTATTCAAAGCTCAGTAATCAATGCAGAGGCGTCAAGTCCCATCTTTATTCTGCACCAGCACAATTGGGCTCCCACAAGGTGATGAGTTGGGATGTATGTTCCCCTTGTGGAGTAGTTCTTGGATCTACCTCTTGATCTCCTCATTTTCTAATAGAGAGCAGTGGTAGACTGACCCATTGGGTAGCGGTGTTCTTAGGGTCATATCGATGGGATACTTGACCTGGTAGTGTAGAGGTACCTCAGTAGGAGAGGAGAAGATATATCAATATTCTTCCATGACCTTATCCACTTTCTTCTGTTGTGTGGAGAGATCGGTCGTAGAGGCTCTGGATGTGCCTGCGATCTTTCACTCACTCTGAGAGTGAATCATGAAGAAGACAAATTTCCTGGTCTAAGAGATCACCTTCCTACATTGCTTGACAGAGATCAAGGAAATAGCACTAGGAGGGACTGCATCGAGTATCTTGTTAAATTTCCTGTTCAAAGTAATAATAAGACTATGAGGCCTAGACTCATATACAACATGACGTTTCCATAAATAAGTTTGGCCCAAAAGAAAATTACAAAATTTGAGAGGAGAAACAACACACAATACCTCATCTTTTAAGGGCTTGATGTCGTCCGACAGTTGACACTATTGGCTGACACGGAGATCGCTTCCTTGGAAAATCCATCCAATGGTGTAGGGTTGTGGGTGAAAAGTTGTT